>JAAGAY010147926.1:0-24359 GCA_011801015.1 Ardeotis arabs
TGTCTTTTTGGTTTGTTTTTTTTTTTTTTCTTCTTCTTGTGTAGGGCTATAACTTGCTTTTGATAGTGCCACATCTTGTTTTAAAATTCATGAAAGTTTCGTGAAAGCATATGGACAATTTAAGATCTGTATAGTCACTTTATGCCAATCCATTTAGTATTAATCTCAGAAACTGTACAACAGTTGTTTCCTTCTTTGTTATTCTACCAATAACTGAGTTTGTGTACTATGTTTGCAGAATTCAAAATTTTTTAAGTAAACTGCCTATGTGAGAGGCAGGGAAAAAGAATACATAGTTTCCAAAGTATGAGAACGTTTCTACCTGATTTTTTTCCCTGCCTTTATCTGCATCCAGTTTTGCTTGTAAACTCTGTAGTCTCTGATAGCTACAGGCAAACCCTTTGGATTTGCATGGAAAGGAACAGTTGCCATTCTTCTACTTGCCTGAATAATCCGTTGTTAGTGGTGAGCACTATATTTGTGCTAAAATCAGCTGAATGTAGAAAGTATTCTTTTATGTCAAAGATCTTTTAATATACTTTTCTAATTTACTGTGGAAAAGGCATCTTTCATTAAAATTGATGCTTAAACAAAGATAATATGATTATTTTTTTTTATTTTCAGTAGGTTTCAACATAAATAAAAATGTACTTATGCATCATCCTAATTAATGGTTTTCCGAAACTGTTAAAAAAAATAAACCCCTGCCCCCAAAGAATCTACAAGCAGATTCCATAAGTGAACTTTAAAAAAAAAAAAGAGAAAAGAATGAAAAATATTGAGATGGAAAGAGAACATCAGTTGTTTGTAAGGAATTTTTTTTTTTTTGTGGTAGGTTATGTGCTTGGCCATATGTAGAGTGAGAGCTGTTGTGCCAGATGAGGTTGCACTCGTGGAAGAAAATGGCTTTAGGAATAATTTTTGATGCTGTAATGAAGCAATCTTTCTTTTTCCTTTTACTAAAACACTCAGCCCAGCAACAGGCGGGTAACAGTGTGCCAGTAAACCAAATGGAGGAACTGGCATAAAGGATCCCCTTCCCTTCCCTTGTGCTTTGCTCAGCACTCTTTGTGCTCCTGCAAAATATGGAAGATTCCATTTGACTGCATTTGTTTGCTATCTCACCTGCAGGTCAGCTGTGAAATGCACACACATGATTCCATTTTTGAGGGATTTTGTGCAAAGACATCAAAGGGAGGTAATATTTGGGACTTTTTGCTAATTTGTTTCTTAACAATCTCCACACTTGCTATCATAATCCTTTTAGCAATACAGTCCTGAAACCATGAGTGAGAAATAGGTAATAAATGTAAGGAACAAAAAAAACTCCCAGACATATGGGCCCTTTTCTGTCTTTATATTAGTACTTCTATTTGCTTGTGATATAAATGTTATGTTTGACAGAGTGTTGACAGCCCCACGTCCAAGATGTTGATTTTATGTTATTTCTTCTCTTTATAAAGGCACAGACCTTCATATCCATATACCTTTTGCGTTTCAATGGCAAGTCTCAAAAACATTTTACTAAAATGCACAAATTTAATATATTCACTCTATACTATTATCTTGCTAAAATTTTATGGAATTAAATAAGTTAGTGTTGGTGCATAGATGTTGGAGCATAGTCCAGTTGTTAGAGTGTAGTCCAGCTACTAGAGCATAGTCTCAGACCCTACCACATACTAGGCAGAGAACCTCCTATTGTGCTTTTATACCCATAGATCCTCTAACCACCACCAGGTGTCCCTTATCTTTTTCCCACCACCAGGTGTCCTTGATCTTGTTTTCCTTCTCTTAGGAAGTCCCTTATTTCTCAGTCCCATGGCTTCTGATATTCATTGCCCCCAACAAGTTAGCAGAAAAAAAAGACCATTAATTTCCATTTAATATTTGTTTATAATGGAGCCACTCGAAAGCTTCAGAAGTTTTATTTATTCTCTAACTATATATACAAGATATGAAGAACGCCAATGGAATTTCCTGTGCTTTTGCTCATCTTTCTGAATTAATCATTTAACAGATCAGGTCTTTAAATAGCTGTTGAAAGTGGACCTCTGTTTTCCAAATAGCTTGTCACTAGCATATTCAGGCAAGGCCTGTAAAAACGAATCTAACTGTATTAAAAATAAGATAATTAAGGTGCTACCTTAATTCACATATAATCTTGTCTTCTGGATCAAATTCTGAAGCTGAATTACTCACTCATTCAAAATCTTGAGCAAAATTCCCACTCATTTTAGGAAGGTTAGAAAGAAAATGCTGGTTCTACAAATCTCACAAGAGAATGTAGACTATTACCACTTTCTTTGCAACTTAAATGGTATCATTTATTACATCTAGAAATTTCTATTTTATGCCCATGAACTGGAAGACAATGTGACTTAAGTTGAGAATTACACTACAAAATATGCATCTGTTTATTGTCCTAAGGGACATACCACTATCTCAAGAAGAGAGATGCATGTTACTTTGAAGACTTGAAAGCCAGCAACCAAAAGAAAAAAAAAAAATAAATTCATGTTCAAATGAATCTCATCCCTCCCTCATCCAAATGCAGTGTTCCTACTCAAAGAATCATAGAGTTTTAGAAGTGTTAGGGTTCTTCAAATTTTGTTCGTTCATAGAAATAAAATAGGCTTAGATGTATTATATAGTGGGACAGCTAGTTAACCCATAGATTAGAGCTGATGTCCACTCTGAAGAAATGTCAGTGTGCCAATGTGAAAGGTTTAATACTATAGGACAGTTAAAAAAATTAATAATAAAGTATGTAGGGGCAAATTAAGAAAATTTGTATTAAGGGGCTTAAGGGAAGTTCTGGTGAGATATTGAGAGCAGTTGGTATGACTTATTAGTATCTTCCTTTGGTTAATTATTAGTGATACACAAATAGCAGGAAATGGATTACTCTTATGTATAAATCCTGAATCCTTATGTATAAATCCTGAATCCTTGGGAGTTATTTGTTAGTAGCTTGGAGAGATTAGCTTGGAGAAAGAGCATAAAATTCAAGCTGGATTTTCTTTAAGTCTGTCATGATGTAAATATCTCTGTAGGATAGCAGTAATTCTCCTGGAATGGACATTTTTCTTTCAGTTACCGAAACAAAACTAAGTCCATTTCAGAACTAATTTCCTGTTTTGTTTTGTTTTGTTTTTTTTCCTGGCTTGATTAGTGATCTCAGTACAGTTTTAAAGGATTTGTAAATAAAATTAGGAAATCTATTTTAATACTACTATATATATTTTAAAATTACTTTTTATATATTAAGCATTAATTGCACCTCTTTTTTTTTTTTTGCTTTAATTTCTTATTTTTACTCCATTTAAAGACATTGGCATTTAAATATGAAGTTTACTTGGAATTTATTTTCTTGTTTCAGTGAAAAACAAGAAATGATGCCAAGTCATTTTTCTGTCCTTCTTAAACTGCTTCTTTGTTTTATTTTAGCATATCATCAAATGTAAAATCATTGTTATTACTAGAGACATGAGGATTTCTGTAAAATAGGATTTATGTGTGTAAGTCATTCTCTCAGATGGGGAACGGGCATCATAATGTTTCACATTCACTTTGTTGCCTTACTACAATTGCTGGTGTATTTGTTTTGATTTCATTGTGGTATAGATTCCTGTTTACAAATGGAAGCTTTAATTACATTTCAAATGAAATAAATCTTATTTAGAACTGGAGACAATTTCCTGTTTTTTTTCTAAAGCTTTAGAATTTCCTCATATTGCACTTTGAAATGTATTCAGAGGTCAATTTACTGATTTGCAAGTGAAATTTTTCTTAAAACCCATTTATCAACATTTTAGTTATTATAGGATTCACTAAATAAATCCTACAGGACATAGTGGAGTGGCTTAGTTAGCAGTTACTGTTAAGTTATAGTTTAACTGTTTTTAGGAATGATAGGAACCTGTGATGTTTTAAAGCAACCAAACTTGTAAGGAAATTTGGTGAGAATTATTAAAACATTTTAAATATATTTAATAGTCTGATAGAAGTTACTGTTTCAAATATGGAAAAGAACAACTCTTGAAGAAAAATAAATAATAAAAGTGCTATATTCCAATTTACATATAGATTACTTTACTCTTTCAACTTACAGAAGCCATTGTTCCATTGTTTGATTTATTTTATTTCCTAGTCTCCTTTTACTTTGTAGTTATATTTGAACCTCTCTTGACATAGAAAAAAATAAAATCAGAGGTTTAATTAACAAGCCAAAGTTGGGGAGATATGAACTTTACTGTTATGCCATCTCAGTGACTTCAGGCAGACACAGGTACACAAAATAGATGTTTGCTGATAGGTTTTGACTAGCATTAGAATACTGGCAGTGCAAGAGAAAACACAGAGGTTTAAAAACACTGAGCTGATGTGGCACCTCTGCCCACCTCTATTGTTATGCGAAAAAAAAAAATGGAACTGACATATTTTAAATTGTGGATTTGAAAAATCACCACAATTATGTCAACTTAACTCAAGATGGGCAAACAGTGTCTCCAAATAGTACTTTGGGTTGACTGGCAATAGATCTCTCTTGGCAGACCTGTCCTTCCTCTTAATGGAAATGTACAGAATTATTTTGTGAATAAAATACCTTATTTTTTTCCTTTGTAACGGTAAAACTTGCTTTTGTTTTATAGATCTATGATGGCAAAGACAACACTGCTCACCTACTGGGTGCGTATACTGGGGCATCATTAAGAGGCCTGACACTAAGTAGTACTTCAAATCATTTGTGGTTGGAATTTAACTCAGATATGGAGGGCACTGATGAAGGTTTTCAGCTTGTGTATACCAGTAAGTATTTGAGAAAACAGTAGTAATAGATTTATGATTTTAAAGGAATGAAAATTCTTTGCTCGTAAGAGGAAAATACAATCAAAAGACAATAATGGTAAAATCAACAGCAAATGACTCATCACTTGTCAAAATAATATGATTTCATAATTGTACCTATAAAAAACCCAAACATGTAGCATACTGAAACCTTGCTTTGACAGTACTTTGCGTAGTTTGATACTTAAACCACTGTCTTTTCTAGCAGGTTATTTTGAGGCTTTTTTTCAGTCTTGGAAAGGATAAGAAAAAATAGGATAATTATCAGTTAATTGTATTAGCACACAAAAATATCTAAGAATGTGAGTAGTTTCAAATGTGTAACCAAAACCCATTGTTTTCATGAAGATCATTCGCATGTAGAAGATATATTCTCCATCTTAAGACTAACGTTGGATTTAACTTTGCATTAGACCAGCAATTTCTGAGTTTGGATTATTGTTTAGAATAATTCAATTTGGAACTAAAATGATAAAAAAGGATTCCTAACAAAAACTTATTACTTTTATGTAGATTGACAAAATTAAACTATAAAGATTAGGAGAGGAAAAATCTTTTTAGATCTCTGGCTTAGAAGATGTACAGGAAGCAACAAAACACATCTGGTTTTTTAGGTGGCAACTTCTGAAAATCATCGAATTATAGAATGGTTTGAGTTGGAAGAGATCTTAGAGATCATCCAACCCCCCTGCCATAGGCAGGGACACCTAACACTAGACCAGGTTGCTCAAAGCCCCATCCAACCCAGCCTTGACAACTTCCAGGGATGGGGCATCCACAGTGTCTCTGGGCAACCTATTCCAGTGCGTCACCACTCTCATAGTGAAGAATTTCTTCCTTATACCTAATCTAAATCTATTTTCTTTCTGTTTAAAGCCATTATCACTTGTCCTATCAATTATTTATCCTAGAGAAATAACATGGATACATGAGAGTGAAACTGATACAGGGGTCCAAAGTCAGACCCTATTATGTAAAAATGCTTGTTGTTGCAATTAATATGGATATTTTCACTGAATAGTAGTATCTGAATACAGGACGACAGAGTGCAATCTCTATAGCCATTCCCTTCCCAGTTTTCTTGTAGGCCCTCTTTTGGTACTAGAAGGCTGCTGTACAGTCTCCCCAGAACCTTCTCTTCTCTAAGCTAAAAAAACCCAACTGTCTCAGCCTGTCCTCATAGGAGAGGTGCTCCAGCCCTCTGATCATCCTCATGGCCCTCCTCTGGACTCACTCCAACAGGTCCACATTCTTTTTATGTTGGGGGCTCCAGAGCTGAACGCAGTACTCCAGGTGGGATGTCATGAGAGCAGAGTAGAGGGGCAGAATCACTTCCCTTGACTTGCTGGCCACACTTCTTTTGATGCAGCCCAAGATACAGTTGGTTTTCTGGGCTGCAAGCGTACATTGCCGGCTCATGTTCAGCTTCTCATCCACGAGCACACCCAAGTCCTTCTCTTCAGAGCTGCTCTCAATTTATTCTCCATGCAGCCCGTAATTATGCTTGGGATTGCCCTGATCAATGTGCAGGACCTTGCACTTGGCTTTATTGAACTTCATGAGGTTTGCACGGGCCCACCCCTCCAGCCTGTCAAGGTCCCTCTGCATGGCATACTTTCCCTCCAGTGTGTTGACTGCACCACACAGCTTGGTGTCGTTGGCAAGCTTGGTTAGAATGCACTCAGTCCCACTGTGCATGTCACCAATAAAGATGTTAAACAGGGCTGGTCCCAATACCAACCCCGGAGGAACACCACTTGTCACTGGTCTCCACTTGGACATTGATTCGTTAACTGCAACTCTGAGTGCGACCATCCTGGCAATTCCTTATCCACTGAGTGGTCCATCCATCACATCCATGTCTCTCCAGTTTAGAATCAAGGATGTCATGCAGGACAGTATCAAATACTTTGCACAAGTCCAAGCAGATGGCATCAGTTGCTCTTCCCTTATCCACAAATGCTGTAACCCCATCGTAGAAGGCCACCAAATTCATTAGGCACTATTTGCCCTTAGTGAAGCCATGTTGGCTATCACCAGTCACCTCCTTATCTTCCATGTGCCTTAGCATGGTTTCCAGGAGAATCTGCTCCATGACCTTGCCAGGCACAGAGGTGAGACTGACGGGCCTGTCGGTCCCTGGTTCTTCCTTGTTTCCCTTTTTTAAAATGGGGGTTATGTTACCCCTTTTCCAGTCAGTGGAAACTTCACCAGACTGCCATGACTCAAATACGATGAACAGCGGCTTGGGAATTTCATCCGCCAGTTCCCTCAGGACCTGTGGATGGATCTCATCAGATCGCAAGGACTGGTGCACCTTCAGGCTACTTGGGTGGTCTTAAACCTGATCTTCTCATATGATGGGGAGTTTTTCCTTCTCCCAGTCTTTGCTTTTGTCTTCCGCAAGTTTGGCAATGTGGCTATAGCCCTTGCAAGTGAAGACTGAGGCAAAAAAGTCACTGAGTACCTCAGCCTTCTCCATGTCCTGGGTATCCAGGTCTCCCATTTCCTTCCCGCATTTTCCATAGTCTTCCTTTTATCACTGATGTGCCTATAGAAGCTTGTCTTGTTGGCTTTGATGTCCCTGGTCAGATTTAATTCTCTCAGGGCTTTAGCTTTCCTAACCTGATCCCTGGCTGCTCAGTTTATCTGTATTCCTCCCAGACTACCTGTCCTTGCTTCCACCCTCTGTAGGCTTCCTTTTACTTTTTTTGGTTGGTTCAGGAGCTTCTTTTTCATCCATTCAGGCCTCCTCAGGTGTTTTTGCCTGACTTCCTCTTCACTGGGATGCATCATTCATGAGCATAGAGGAGGTGCTCCTTAATATCAACCAACTTTCTTAGGCCCCTCTTCCCTCCAGGGCTTTATCCCATTGCACTTTGCCCAGTAGGTCCTTGAAGAGGCCAAAGTCTGCTTTACTGAAGGCCAGGGCAGTGAGCTGGCTGTGTGCCCTCCTTGCTGCCCTAAGGATCTTGAACTCCACCATTTTA
This sequence comes from Ardeotis arabs, assembly GCA_011801015.1. Taxonomy (NCBI): domain Eukaryota; kingdom Metazoa; phylum Chordata; class Aves; order Otidiformes; family Otididae; genus Ardeotis; species Ardeotis arabs. The sequence goes on from JAAGAY010147926.1 coordinate 7,842, forward strand.
TGGTCACTGCAACCAAGGCTGCCCTTGAGCTCCTCATTCCCCACCAGGCCCTCCTTGTTGGACAGAGCAAGGTGCAGCGTAGCACCTATTCTCATTGGCTTCTTTAACACTTGGAGAAAGAGGTTGTCATCTACGCATTCCAGTAACCTCCTGGATTGCTTATGTCCACAAATGTATGTGCAAGTGTATGCATAGATGTACGTACTGTTATATGTGTATATTGACACATATTGTGTATGATTTCTTTATTGTATAATTATTTAATCATCCCTGAATTATTATCTAAAACTGAACTTTTAGGAAGGAGAACAGTATTACAAGGTAATTCTGCAATGCAGCTGTCAACTCCCTTTTTTCTCCCTGTGCTTAAATAATTCATTTTCATCTGTTCAAAAAATGTTCTTACATTTGAAAAACTCTCCATCATGTCTTAGGAACTATTTCTAATAAAAATAATGTAGATCTAGCAGAATGAAAGGAAAATATTTCAAGATACTACAAGAGTATGTAATTATTTCTCAGGTGAAAGTTGCATAATTATACCACGTAATAGCCTGTGATAGCATTGGACTGTATCCTGTGATTAAAGATAGTCCTTCCAGTTCTGTGTTACTATGTAAGTTTCAAGGTATTTCATTTTTCTTATTCATATAGGCACCTCCAAGCCCAGCACTTGCACCGTATCATTAGCATTTCCTGTCTTTTGAGACAGGCATTCTCCCAGAATACACATTGTTAGCCTGAATAGTAATTAGCCTGAACAGTGCTGGATCTTCTTTTGAAGATATTTGCAGAACTGGAAGAGAATAAGTGAGAAAAAGTCAAAATAAAGATAGGGAGGAAAGAGAAAAAGAAAAAAAAATGATGCAAAGGCAGTCACTCATCACCTCCCATAAGCAGACCAATGCCCAGCCTGTCTCTGAGCAATGGCCCCTTTGGAAAAACTATCCTCCAGTTCTATTGCTCAGCATGACATTATATGGCATGGAATATCTCTTTGGTCAGTTGGCATCAGGTGTCCCAGCTGTGTCTTCTTGCCCGCATCCAGCCTACTTGTTGCGGGGGCAGAGTGAGAAACAGAGAAAGACTTGATGTTGTGCAAGTACTGCTCAACAACAGCTTAGTTATCAACACTTGTTTAATCAATCTAAAATACAGCACCATATGGACTGCTGTGAAGATCATTAACTCCATCCCAACCAGAGTTGGTATACGTCTCCTTTACACTCTCCCTTCGGATTTATACACATGGATAAGATCTTCCCTGAGCCTTCTCTACTCCAGGCTGAGCAGTCTCTGCTCTCTCAGCCTTACCGTAGGAGAGATGGTCCCATCCCTTAATCGTCTTAGTGGCCCTTTGCTGGACTGTCTTAATTAACTCCACATCTCTCTTGTACTGGGGAGCCCAGAACTGGACACCATACTCCAGATGTGGCCTCCAGCATATTCTGATGATGAGGTTGTTCCTCCTCAGGTGCAAGACCTTGCACTTCTTGTTGAACTTCCTGGGGTTCATGTTCACGCATTTCTCCAGCCTGTTGAGGTGTCTCTGGATGGCAGCATGATCCTTTGGTGCACCAGACACCCCTCCCAGTTTGGTGTTATCAGCAAACTTGGTGAGGGTACACTCTGCTCCATCATCCAGTTCATTAATGAAAATGTTGAAGATGTTGGACCGAGTATTGATCCCTAGGGCACACCACTAGTTACTGGCCTCCAACCAGAATTCATGCCACTGGTCATCACCCATTGTCCATTTCCCATTTTGGGAAAGACAGCTAATACTAATTTTGCATATATATAGACAAAGAAACCTTCCAAAGGAACCATGGGCTTATCCTGGTGCTTTTAAGCAGTAAACTAAATACCCACAAGCTCTAATGAAACATCCTGTGTCTGAAGGGACACATTGTGAGCATTTGTGCTCTTTCAATTGTCTAAAATAGCCAACTATTGCCATTCTGGATCCCCTTCACTATGCCCATAGCTACCAGATGCTTCTCCAGAAGGATACAGTTTTCCTTTAGTTCCTGTTGCCAGAACTGCCAACACTGTGTAGATAGCTGAAATACACTTAGAACAGCAAAACCACAGCTAGTACCTACGCTTAGGCAATGGAGTCACATGTTCACCCTCAAGAGGGAAGTGATAGTCAAAAAGACTGCTTTGGTTCTGTAATTGTAAGCTCGTCATCCAGAGATGAGGATATCTCAAGAATCAAGGCACATTTTAACTTCTTTTCACATAGTGTGATCAACAATTTTCTTAGAAAACAGGAAATTCTAACTGGTCAGTAAGTATCCAGAGTGGCAATATCAAAAAAGGTTCTTCATCTGGGATTCACATTAGCCTCTTTTAGTGCAGTCTGTGCTGGGAAACTATAGCTTAGCTAGGAATGAGAAAAATTCAGCTCAGAGGTTGTGGAGGTTCTTCAGGAGCTGAGCCATTTTCAGTGAGACATTAAGTGAGTTGAAATAAAAACAGAAGATAGAACATTTGACCTGTTGGTTTGTTTTTTTTTCTTCTTCCTTCTTCCTTATGTGAGCAAACAGCCTTATGCAACCTGAAGCATTTTTTCTGTGAAACAAAATAATGAACATTTCTTCAATCAGTTAACAGTAATGATTCAGTACCTTAGGAGAGATTGTGAAAGGCTACCAACAGTTGACAAACGTCAATTGATGGTCAAATACTGTGTAAATTACTTCACTGAACAATGCAGACATGAAAAACCCTTCATTTGATCCCATTTCACCTCCATATAGGAATATCAATCTGACACTAAGAGCCTTTTTTACCTACAGTTTGAGCTGCATGATATTGGTAAAATGCATTTGATTTTGAACAAAGTGAGGTTTTGAACTGCTTCTCAGTTAATAACAGAAAACCTTATTTGGCACAGAAAAGCTTTCTCTGAAATTACAGTTTATATTTCCTCAAATGTTAATATGCTTACCTATTTCTGTATAATGCAGGAGTCATTTTGTTTCCTTCTTGTTCCACATTTCTTAATACTCCAAAATGTTCAAATTGTTTGGCTTGAATTCTCTATATCATTGTTATCATTGCTTCCTGCATGTAGTTTTTTAATTTACAAACTACTGAATACAGGATTAGAGTAGGGATTATATTTATTTGGTGCTGTAGGTGCTATTGTGCCGCTGGTGTTACTGTGCACAATAGCAACAAACAAATCTGCTGTTCAAATTTGTTTATGAGCTTTTAAATGTCTATTCACAAACTAGATTGTCATCAAAGTAAATGGGCAGTCACTTTAACTGCCATTTTGTCATTTATTATATCATTTTAGAACTGATTGTTAATGAATTTTCTTCTCAGTCTTTAATTTGAGTCGTAGGAAAAATTAAGTTATGACACAGTTTGACTCTAAGTAGGGGGTATAGAGAGTTATCCTACTTAGACTGTTTAAAACCAGAGAAGATACCTTAAATATGTTGTTGCATGAAGTCTGAAAATGTTTGTTTTCCATTAGAAAACAGAAAATCTTAATTTCATCAATGTATTTACCTGTTTGATTTTGTAACTACAATGTTGTATTCATACCACAGGTTTTGAGCTTTCACATTGTGAGGACCCTGGTGTGCCACAGTTTGGATATAAAATCAGTGACCAAGGCCATTTTGCTGGAAGCACTATAATTTATGGATGCAATCCAGGTTACACACTCCATGGAAGTAGCCTTCTAAAGTGTATGACTGGGGAAAGAAGAGCATGGGACTATCCTCTGCCATCATGTATTGGTATTACACTTGTTTATTTTTATTTTCTTTAATTTATTTATAATATTATCTGAATATAAGAAAGAAAAAAAAATCATAAAGATTCTTAGATCTATATGAAATCTCATCTGTATGATGATTTCATCTAAGTCTATATGAGGGGTGTTGCCTTTTTTAGGTTTAAAAAAGATAGTAATTATAAAACATTCATACATACTGAAATTCCTAATATGTGAAAATCTAGTTATAGTAAACAAATTGTTGACATAAAAAGACAGCTTAATCAGAAATTTGGACCATATATGTTTTATGAGAAGTAATAAAAACAGTATTTATTTCTCAATTTTTTTCTAAATATCACTAAACTAGAACAATTCTTATATATTTATATATAAACACTATAAAATAAATTAAAATAAAAACTTAAAGATACAAAGAGATATAGAGTTATATTGTGTTTTTGTCACTCGACTTCTGTTCTTTTGCTGTGAGGAATAACACAATATTGTACACCTTGTTACAATATCACAATAACTTTACAAGTTGTGCAGGTACCTAGAGGCTTAATTTCTTCCACAGGAGAGTAAAGAGAAGACAAAATTCAAATATTCTAGTAATTTTCATTCTTTTTCATATCCTTTTAGAGGAAATTGGGATTGAGTGACTAGGGGAAGCAAGGGAAGAAATGCACTTTGTGCCTAGATTTAAGTTTGACAGAAAACTATGTACTTTAGCCTATTTTTATCAAGACATAAAGTCAATTTAGGAAAAGTATGCAACAAATAGGAAAAGAACAACTCTCTTAGAGTAATAATTGGGGAATAAATGCTTAAATCTCATATTTGTGATAAGCCTTAACTAATTTCTGCATCATTTAGGATGTATGAAAACCAGAGAATTAGGGGGAAAGCATGGCGTTGGAACATACAAGTAGCAAATAGGAGGTGTACAAAAACGATAGAAGTTGAAACAAAAGGATCAAATGAAATGTGAAGGTGCCAGAAAGTTGAAATTAAAAGTTTGAACAGCAAATTACATTTTCAATTCCATTATAAGCATTAGAAATCATAGGAAGTATCACCGTAGTAACACTCAGATATATGTATGAGTGAGCTCTTGCTTAGTTTTAAAACAGAGCAAGGTAAATATGTCTAAAGTTATTCTTTCATTATTTTTTGTTGATGATCTGTATTATGTACTATGCACTATTTACACTAACTGTGGGAGATTCAACTTTCTCATGTTCTAAGCAAATATTCAAGACCTCATAGAGATCAAATCTAGAAGGTTTTCTGGAAGAGGATCACTAGAATAGCTCACAGATGGGAGATAAACACTATCCTCCTGTGTCCCTTACATGGCAGAGGCTGTTTGGAGGAAGGTCCCTGGATTTAATTATTCAGCAGTCCCTCTGCTAAATAGATGCATACAGCTCAAAAGGTATAGGGTGGCCACCATTGGATTAGGAAGTGAGCTAGATACAGGGCTGATATAAACTAATAAGAAATATCAACAGGCTGAAATCCAGAGCTGAATCTGGACCTCTGTTAAAAGTGGTAGTATGCTGCATATACTCAAGGTTTTATATTATTTTTTTATTTCAATACTAGTAAGCCATCCAATTGAAATCACTATCTTTCAAAAAAATTACACAAATTAAACAGCTAGGTTATGCACTGTCACCATAAAGTTCATGAAAACTACATTATAATAATTCCAAAATGTTCTAGATAAGTGAATCTATTTAGAATATGAATCAATCTGTGATGTAAACTTCATGAGTTTTAAATTAATCATATTCAAAACGTATTAGTCTGCTATTCACTGGGAGGTTACTTATCCATCCAGTTCAGAATACCATGTGTTTGTATGTATTGCTCTTCATTGAGCAAACAAAAGTACATAGATGGTGTCATTTAAATGAGCTTAGAAATTATTTTGGTTATATCAATTAGGTATTTCTCCATAGCCAAGTAGTAAAACATGTTGCTTACATCCCGAGAAGAGTTGAACAGATGTAAAGCTATTGTCTGTATGAGCAGACTGTATGTATCCCAACTTGAGGATTGCATGAGTTTGGCTAAATAGATTTTTAAAAGAATTTTAATTAAAACAAGTGAGTTTTTTATATAGACAAACTTAAGAAATCAAAGAGTTTTTGAATGCTAATTGTAAATATTGACCTTGAATTCCACATATCTACTGGGTTTTCGTGTTAATTAAGGATCACTGCAGATTCCTTAAAATATTCCTGAAGGGATGCAGATGAGTCCTATAAAATGTCTCAAATATCAGTTGATGTCTTCTTGGGTTGAAAAATATGTAGTGATGTCTTAGTAATGATACAACATAAGGAAATTGGCTAGAAGAGAACTGGAAAGCAGAAGGCAGTTAAGAAAAGCACAAAAAGATCAGTAAGAAAAGGCATGCTCAGATTAGAAATGTTCCTCAAAGAAAGCAACAAAATTGCGTCACAATGTTTTTCATACAGGACTGAGACCTCTTTTAGATATCTCTTTAATATGTCCAGACAAAAGCCTGAGTCTGAACATCTCTTAGTCATCCATGATCAAAACAGCCAGTTTTTGAGAGTTTAAATTCAGTAATGGATTAAATAGCAGGAGGTGGAGATGAATCTGCAGTATAACTGTTCTAACATTTCTTGTTTATAGGAATCCTTGTTTCAACATTCACTTTAGTCAGAATCAGATTGAAAGAAAGCTTCTTTGCTATGAAAGAAATTTTTTTTAAAAAAATTATTATTTTTGCAACACTGATGCCCTTTATTTCCAGAGTACTTGTTTATGAGTCAGGTAGCTGTATGCACTCAAGTTTTGTGCTTACAAGAACTTGATCTCACCCCACCACGAGATCTTTTGGGGTCTACAAATTGTTCAGGCCAACTCTGAGAATCTGTGAAAACAGTGATGCTTTGCATGAAATATTTTAGGTTGACATGTACAAATAAAATTATTTCCTGGATATTTATGAGCTGCATAAGTCAACAGACACTTTAATTTGCTGCTACTATCAGAACTTGTCTTAAAAAATGGTATCTTGTTTTAGTATCAATTTATAGAAGAATGTGACATTGAAAAGACAATAACAAAACTGTTTTCAAGGCGTTGTAGTAATCATAAATCTTAAATATGTAGTAAATGTTACAAACCAACATACTATCCATGGAATTTGCAGGAAGAAATGTAATATAATACACATTTCCTTTAACTTGACATTCTTAGAAGAATCTTTAGCGTTGACACTTGGAGGCAAAATTAAGATTCTTAATTAGTATTGTCTTCATAGTAAGCAATCTGGAGATCTAAGATAAAGAGAGTTTTGCTCTGTTACTCCTGCCTGCAACCTGCAAGGATGCTGCTTTCTGAGAAGTCATCACTTGTACAGCTGATTCAGCAACCAGCAAAAGAGGGGAGCTGGAACCTTGCTGGAGAGACAGAAATAAGCCACTGGAGAGAGAGGGAAACTTCAAAAATCATAACAAAAAAGCAAATTGGTTATCCTCTGTGAAAATTAGAAATTATAAACTTGTAATTGTTCAGTGGTCCAGGATGAAATGTAATTAATTTTAAATTTCATTCAGTTTGTTAGTGAGTAATTTTTTCCTTATAGTGTACTCCATTTATGTCCTTACTCTACTGGAAGAATAATAGACTATACTATCCTCTGAGCTGAATAATTATGAAAGATTTTTTTTTAAAGAGTATTTAGAAATTAACAGATTGGCAAGGTGCTTGAAAAAGATATGAAAAACCACCTGTCTCTGCAAATTTGCTTTTATTATGTCAGAAAATCCAGTAGCATTTGAATTCTATTTTAGCACAGAACTCACAGATCATAAGGTAATAAATCTCTCAAATAAATATTTTAGTTGATGTTAAATCAAAATAAAACTGCATTTTAACTATTCCAAGAGATCTAATCAAAGCATTATTTTGGCTTTGCACTTCACAAGAGAGAAAGTGTTAGAGGGACTTTAAAAGGAAGGAAAGAGAAATAGGAAAGCTTTAAAGGTCTTTAGGATCTATAGTTTAAAAAATCCAGCTTTCTAAAAGATTAGATATTAAGATTATTAAATACTCAGTTTTGCCTAATGACTGACTGAGGCCATCTAAGAAGGAGCTACTTAACCATCTGTTATCCTCTAAGAAATGCTAGAGCTTCACTATGAGCAAAAGTTTTGAGTAAAAATTTTACAAGTTATTTTTTTCTAGGCTGAAAGGCTGATCCTTCTCTCTGGATAGCCTGCTTTTATTTAGTATGTTTCCTCTCTTTTTTTAAAAAAAATATATTGTATTGTATACTTACTAATTTATTTAGTTTTCTTAATTAAATTCTGCTTTAGGATGACATTGTGTTCTTGGTTTGTTTGGGTTTTTTTTTGTTTGTTTGGTTTTTTTAAGTAACAATGTATACTCTTCTCATTATACAATGGTATGTTTTCTTATTATTATGTTACATCCAAACTTGTTAGAAAAATCTAGAGGCCAAAGGAAAATACAAAAATATTCAAATACAACCACATTTACACGTTCCTATCCCAAGGCACTTCAAGTCCTTATACATTGTCTTACAATCTTAGGGCATACAGTCAGATGTGTTACATATTCAGCAAGAGAGTAGATGTATAAATTGATAGTCCAAAAGATTAGTTGGAAGACCATCTGTAATGAATTAAAAGTAACATATTACTTAATGTTGTCTTTTGTTAGCTGAATGTGGAGGCCGTTTTAAAGGAGAATCATCAGGAAGAATCTTATCTCCTGGCTATCCTTTTCCCTATGACAATAACCTGCGTTGCATGTGGGTGATTGAAGTAGACCCAGGAAATATTGTCAGGTATGGAAAAATAATATTGCAATTATAACAAATATTTTTTATTATATAATAACTAAATCTTACCGGTACAGTGGAGATAAAAAAGGGATTTAGGATTTAAAACTTAAGATGCAGCTCAAGGCTAGTATTTTTGGCATTCTAAGCCTTGTGTTGAAACTGTCTTTTTTTCAATAAACATTACCTGATGAAGATCAAGCTTTGCAATTGGTTATAATTTTGTGAAACTGATGAATTTTAAACCAATTTATATATATATATATATATGTGTATATATATATATATATATACAAACATATGTACAAGCTAGAACTGTTAACTGGAAATCCAATTAAAGATATCTAATATGAATGTTATTTTAATGCCAAAGTTATAAGATGGAATATGTAAAAAGTGCTGAATTCAGCAGAACCGTTTAGTGGAAAGTCTACATTTTTTAAAAAACCCTGCATTTCAGTAGTTCTTTTTTGGTTAGACATTTATTCACACTGTATCACTAATTGCATGAGTTTACAGTTCTATTTAATTTGTTTTGATGAGAATGTGATACATAATATTTTTTAAGAGTAACAAAACTATTTTCTGAAAAGATTGTGTGGATCCTTATAGAATATTTGAATGGCTGAAGTAATGCGTTATTTCAAAGTAGACAAATTCAAGTATTGTTAGGGTTTTTTTTTTTCTTTCAAATACATTTCTGTATTGGGCTCTTATGCATCCTAAGATAAAGGTGTGAAACATTATGGAAAATTGCCCTTGGAAACCAAAGTTTATTTGCTTTTTTTTGGTTTAGTTTTGTTGCTAAAGATATGTTGTTGAGTAATATGAAAGCTGACAATAAAATCGTGGTATTCTTTCAGCCTCCAGTTTCTTGCTTTTGATACTGAGGCATCCCATGACATTCTACGAGTTTGGGATGGTCCACCTGAGAATGAGATGTTACTTAAAGAAATTAGTGGATCCCTTGTTCCTGAAGGCATTCACAGTACACTCAACATAGTAACTATCCAGTTTGACACAGATTTTTATATCAGCAAGTCTGGATTTGCCATACAATTTTCAAGTAAGTTGATTAATTTAAATTTTAATTTTTTTAATAAGGTAGTTCACTCAGAGATCATTGTAGTGCTGGGAACAATTGAAGTCAGTGACAACATTTCTGACTCTGTTAGGGAAGAATTGGTCAAGACTTACAGATTTATTGTAAAGCTATATTTTTACCTTAAGAGAAAAAAAAAAAAATCATGTCCCTCGTTTGGCTTTGTTTCAAGGGCAGCTGGGGCAGTGCCAGAATGCTCATAATTATGACTAGAGTTTTACAGAAAGGAGGTGATGTCGGTATGTTAAAGGCTCCATCCTTTTCTAATCAATAAGAGTTTGTGCTTTCAGGGACATCTGTGCAGAGTTTTCATTCCTGCTGCGCTTGTATAGGATGAAATGGGAAATAGCACTATAGGAACAGCAGTGCTTCTCCCTTTTGCCTTCTAGTGCTATTTCATCTTGTTGCAGGCAGCATGATGACAAATCTAAACAGTTAACTGTTATTAAATCCTTTTAGACATTTTTAGTGCTGATACAGAAAAAAATCATGGAGTGAGGTCCGTTTTGACCTTTTTCAGTGAAATTTATATATATGCTTTCAAGATTAGCAAGATCTGTTCTCATATCATCATTTTGTTTAGCAGTAGCAATGTTTCTAACACGAGTTGACACAGAGACTCTTAATGATAATGTTATTTGCCTTGTTGTGCTTCCTGTGTTTGGTAGTTGTATTAACTCTTCTTTTCCCCTACCCTCATTCTTTCTATGTGTATAACCATACATGTGTGTGCACACAGTAATTTGAAGGAAGAATGAAAGGACAAAGTAAAAGATTTTTTTTGTTTCATTTGTAGTGAAAGAGTGCCTCTGCTCCATCTGCTGGTTTTTGAAGCCATGAATAGTGGTTTTAATTCCTTGGCTCCAAGATCTTTTTCCCATTTTGCCACATTACCCCTTGCAGACCCTGTTTGGGAGAGTCTTACATATCTACTTTCCAGCCTCAGATATGCTCCTTTATTTAATGTTGAGGACAAAAAGAAAGAGCATTGTGCACTGAACTCATTCGTGTAGTCATTTAGGGTGAGTGGAAAAAGAGATTGATGCAGATTAAGAATGGAGTTGCAAGGAAAAATGGATGGGACATGGGAGTAAAGCCATAAAGCAGCTACTGAAATACTTCCAGTGCTTTACCTGAAAAGAGGTTTGAGAGTTTCATCTCCTCTGAAAGGAGCGGTATTTTATTTAATTCCCTATACTCTGGCAGTCTATTGAGATCTATTGATGACGGTTTAAAGGATCCATGAAGTGTAAATGCCTCAGCATTTCTCTTAGTCTTCAGTCCAGGTTAACACAATCATAGTGATCCTTCTCAAATACTTGATGTTGCAGTTTGGATATATATTCCTTATTAGAATTGCAGAGATAATTTTTTTTTCCTGAAGTAAGATTTTATCAACAATATATAAATAGCTACACAACCTGAACTACACTGTTTCTGTATAGATATATTATTTGACTAACCAGGAAATAAATATACTTGAGGAGATGGAGGAAAGAGAAGGATAATTCTGTCCAACTTTGTTTCCAGCTTTCATATACTTTCTTGGAGTATGTAAAGTCATCTGAGTGAAACAGATGGTGTCTGTGTACTTTAGCTACAGTGTAATTAACAAACAGAAAATTCACTCAGGGGAGGTATCTGCTTTTACTTTCCTCGTGCCATTTCATGAAATTGAGTATGAGTGTTTAACTGGATTATTGGTCCTTTTACCTCAAGAGGAATGTTAAGCAATGACAACAGATATTTTATGTTCAAACTTTTTTAAGATCTAGAATGCTTTAATTTTTTATATTATTTTCTTAATCTTTAAACTAAAAATCTGTTTCTAAAAAGTGGAATAAGCTTCTTACTAGTTCCTTACAGGTTTTGATCTCATTTTATCAACTGTTCATACACAATTCTGCATCTCTCATTTATTTAATGAGTGAAAATATTCACCATTGATAATGTGGTATTATTTGAATTTAATTCCTTTACAAACCATCCAATATATACATAAAATTAATTTATATCCAGTAATATAAATTACAGGTGAGATAGCATCCTTCACCAAATTAAAGGGGGAGGGGAGGGAAAGCCTAGAGAAACTAAAATGTCATATAAATAATAGAAAATAAATTGTACTTTAATTACTTTTATGTATTACAGCTGGTACTATTAGAATTGTCTCTATCTAGGGCTGCACAACACAATCTCTCGTAGTTCAGCCCTGATCGGGACCAGACTACACAGTCTCTCTCTCACTCCCCCCACCCTCCAAGAGGAAGATGATATAAGGAAAAAATGGCTCGAGGTTTGAGATAAGGACAGGGAGAAATCCTTAAAGTTACCGTTACGGGCAAAACAGACTCGACTTGGGGAAAACTATTCATTTATTTCTAAAACTAGCAGGAGAATGAGACAGGGAACAAGATAACCTCCCCCCACCCCTCCCTCTTCCTGAGCTTAACATATCTCTACTACCTTCCCGCCACCAAGCAGCGCAGGGGGGAACAGGGAATGGGGGTTATGGTCAGTTCATCATGCGTTCTTTTACACCACTACTTCATCATCGGGGGAAGAAGTCCCCGCATTCCTCCTCTGCTCCATCATGGGGTCCCACCCATGGGCCACAGTCCTTTGTGAAACTGCTCTGGCGTGGGTCATCTCTTCCACGGGGTGCAGTCTCTCCAGAACAGGTGTCCCAGCAGGCCCTCCACAGGCCACAGCTGCCTTCAGGCCACCTCCCCTGGCGTGGGGTCCTCCACGGGCTGTAGGTGAATCTCTGCCCCTCTGTGGACCTCCATGGGCTGCAGGGGGACAACCTGCTCCACCATGGTCGTCACCACAGGCTGCAGGGGAATCTTGGCCAGGAGCTGCATTACTCCTCCCCCTCCTTCTGAACTGACCTTGGTGTCTGCAGCTGTTCCTCACAACAGGCTGGCAGACGCCTCTCAGGATCCTTTTTACATCTTATTCACTTCTCATCTCGTCTCCACTTCTTGCAGCCAGGCCGGGCCGGGTTGGGCCCAGTCGGCTGCCCTGTGGGAGGCCAGAGGGTGAGGCCTGCAAGGCCCACAAGACTCACGCCTCCCCGTCTCTGCCTCCACTCAGCTGCTCCACATCGTCTCTCCTCTCTCAGAACACAATCCTGTACAGGACATTAAAGTTAATAATTTTCCAAAACTTAGGGGATAGGATGGAGAAGGGAACCAGGATGAGATTTTCTTGCCCATTGCCTCTTTTGTTTGTTTCTTTTTGTTTGCTTACCTTTTGAGGGAGGAGAAGAAAAAAAAGGGATTTTACTATCTGAAATAGAACTATTTCCATGATTTTAACATTCATAATCTCTTTCTGTAAGAAATTAATATGTAGGAAACTTATTTATTTTATGCTGAACTTCTAAGGAATACTGTAGCGTTTTTTATGGTTGACAAGGATAAAATTCCTAAGTTATTCCTAATTATTTGTGGACTAGTATCTTCAGTTACTAGCTGGATGTATTCAAACATGGAGTCTAAGATATAATTCATTTACACAGTGGAATTTTAAAACCTTGCAAAAGAAAATAAGAATCAGCTCTTTATTCTTCTTTTACACTTTTGCACTTGCACAATATTCCCATTGTTGTTTTGGGAAGGTTTAATTTGTATAATGAGACTAAAGAAAATAGAAGCCATTTTCTGACAGTATTCTGTAACTTTTTGTTACGGTATAATGCTTTCCTAAATAATAAAAAAAAAATAGTTATCTTAACAAAGATTAGAGTAATGACATTCAAGTGTATGGACAGAGTGTTACTAAATAATGAGGCCAATTCTGTATGAATGCCAACCTGTTCCACTGTAGTACAAAAAAAAAAAAAAGTCAGCAAAAGCTGAATAGTTCAGAGACATTAAACACCTTCTAATTTCATCAAGTGTCAGGGGCTCCAGATTTTTCCCTATCTTTAAGAACTCTGAAAATATTAATAGGATTTTGAAACTGTAAAGCTATAATGCATATATAAAAATTTTGATACTAAAAGACAAAATAGAAAATTTAACTTTTAAGATAGGATCAATCTCTCCCTCTCTTCAGAGGATTTTAGTTCACCCAGAGTGCAAAATCAAGGACAATGCAAACTAGCAGTGCTGTTCTGTATTGCACAACTGTATTCTTAAAAATGCAATAGAACAGGTACTGTTCTGCAAAGAATCAAATTAAACAGATGTATTTTTACTCAGATCAGCTTAATGATCTTCTCACTAGAAAAAGTATTAAAAACTGAGTAATCATTGGTAAGATTTTTCAGTGCATGTGTAGCCCTTGTGTGTGGTCCAAGATCCTCGTGATTACTTCTTTCTGAGAAGCTATTTCTATCTCCCTGTATTCACATACCCCCATAAGGAAATATGCCATTAGAAACAGGGGTAGATCTGATATAAAAAGCTTAAAAACACTGTAGTTCCAAAAAAAAGGCCAAACTCCAAAACATGCAATATAAATAAAATTAAGATTTTTCAAAACAATTCTCTCCAGCTGGAATGTGTTGCCACCATGATTACATATTGTCACAGTATCCATTTTCTGCTGAGTTCTACCAATTGTCTGAAACCATATGTCAATTAATTTATTTGGGGCTGAGTTTCATACTCGGTGCCAAAGCTATGAGCAAATGCTTAAGGGATAATAGATGTTCAGAACTGAAGGGTTCATATTTATGGAAAAAGTTATGTACTTATGAACTGTGAAAAAATAGCTCCTAAGATTGTCCAATTAAGATATGATAAGAGCAGTGTAGTACTTTAGAGGTTTTTAACAAAATGCATTTTAACAAATAATGTAAATTGACAACAACAAAAACAATAAGAAAATAGAAAATTATGTTATCTCATTAAAGCTATGTCTGTTATCTCCCTAAGAACTAAAATTAATCTGATAATAGAATCGGATAAAGTCCCTTGGGAAAGAACTTGATCTCTGTTGTTCCCTCCACAAAAATGAAATGAGACTATACCAGGTTACAATGTAAACACCACTTTTAAATCAAGTTCAGTTAACAATTGCTACTAAATACTTCTGATTGATAATCAGTAGAATGCATAAAATAATATGGATACGAGTTCTGAATACAATAGCAATTAAATAATATTTAAGTATACAGTTGACAAAGTAGTTTATGTGTTCAAACTTGAGTTCTGAGGTAAGCACTCTAAAATTTATCATTACTGGTCATATGAACCATTGCTGTTGGAAACACAGAAGTATAAATCTCCAGATTTAATGAAGAATCATATGCAATACAAAACAAAACTAATGTGTTGAATATTTAATAACATGAGATTTGGCATCTATGGTACCTATGAATTTGTGATGTCTTTCAAAGCTACCTCTATTGTTGAGCCTTCTTGGAAAATCTAACAGGTTAATCTACACTGAATAAATTATGTATGGAGTGAATTTCTTAGTGAGCTCCACTATACACCAAATATATATAAGGGTTTAACAAAAAAAAGATGCAAGTATGTGGCAGGAGAAAGATGGAAGCACAAACCAGACAGATGATTTTTCTTCTTTTTTTCCAAGGCCTGGCCCAAATTTACTTTTTCATTTGGTTTGTTTTTTTTTTTTCCCCAAAATGACTAATAAGTCTCCTACATGTCAAATAAAATTATTAAAATAAAGTGTGCTTCAATAACTAAGAATAAGATCCTTAAAACCGACTCTATGCATAAAAATTTAAGTAATTATTTCAGTCCTTCAATGAGCAGGAAATTCAGTAAAACAATTTTTTAAAACTCAGCTATTTCCAGCTTTTAAAAACTTAATATGTTTGTGTTTTCTTTCAAAGTTTCTTAAAGAAAATAATCTTTCCCTGTGTCAGGGTCCTGAGGGCACTCAACAGGCCTTACTGGCCCTGAGCATCCTCAGCTGGGAACACCTCTACCCCCTGCCCAGGAGCTCCATTTCAGCTCAGCAGAAGGCTCTTGAGCAATGCTGTAGGGAGTGCTGGTCTCCAGTCCTGTGGATGGACCCCTTGGATCTACTCTATGGGGAGCGTGGTTCCTGTACAGACCCTTTTGCCATCTACTATAGGGAGCTTGGCTCCTGGATGGACTGCAAGCCAGTCATATACCTGGATTATATCACCTGATTTAGTAGTTGTTTTCAGAGTGTAGATTCTTTTCTCTAAAATCCTTCCCATTTCCCACTTGTCAAATGTATGCATAGGGTATAGTATGTTATGGGGGTTACCAGGCATGGCTTTACTTTCTGTATTGTTTGGTAATAAAAAAAGATGCAAAAGATTGCTAGTCAGGGTCACCTCTAATGCTTTTTTGCTGGTTAGGATCTCCCCAAAAATTTTGTACTCAATTTATGTGTGGGTATGGACACATGAGTCTGTGCATGTGCCCACATAAAATGCCATGGAAGTTTAAAACAACAATACCACATAAAGACCTTACCGGTTATTTATTATCAGGATAATTGCGTGTTTCTGTGCACAGATGCAGAAATTCACTTGCTTAGCGAACTTGTTTTTCAGAACAGGACAATCTACTTCACTTAACCTTTCTTTTGACAATAGAATCATAGAATCATAGAATAGTTAGAGTTGGAAGGGACCTTCAAAGGTCATCTAGTCCAACCCCCCTCCAAGGAGCAGGGACATCCCCCACTAGATCAGGTTGCTCAGAGCCTCATCCAACCTGGCCTTGAATGTTTCAAGGGATGGGGCATCCACCACTTCTCTGGGCAACCTGTTCCAGTGTTCTACAACTCACATTGTAAAAAATTTTTTCCTAATATCCAATCTAAATCTACCTCCCTCTATTTTAAAACCATTACCCCTCGTCCTAT
>JAAGAY010147926.1:31406-51035 GCA_011801015.1 Ardeotis arabs
GGGCATCCACCACCTCGCTGGGCAACCTGTTCCAGTGATCTACAACTCTCATGGTGAAAAATTTTTTCCTAAAGTCCAATCTAAATCTACCCCCCTCTATTTTAAAACCATTGCCCCTCGTCCTATCACAACAGGCCCTACTGAACAGCCTCTCCCCATCTTTCTTGTAGGCCCCCTTGAGGTACTGGAAGACCGCTATCAGGTCTTCCTGGAGCCTCCTCTTCTCCAGGCTGAACAGCCCCAACTCTCTCAGCCTGTCTTCATAGGAGAGATGCTCCAGCACTCTGATCATCTTCGTGGCCCTCCTCTGGACCTTCTCCAGCTGGTCCATGTCCTTCTTATGTTGGGGGCTCCAGAAGTGGACACAGTACTCCAGGCGGGGTCTCACCAGGGCAGAGTAGAGGGGCAGAATCACCTCCCTCAACCTGCTGACCACGCTTCTTTTGATGTGGCCCAGGATATGGTTGGCTTTCTGGGCTGCAAGCGCACATTGCTGGCTGGTGTCCCATTCTTCATCCACCAGTATCCTGAAGTCCTTCTCAGCAGGGCTGCTGTCAACCCCTTCATCCTCCAGCCTGTATTGATACCTGAAACACTGGCCCAGGTTGCCCAGAGAGGTGGTGCATGCCCCATCCCTGGAAACATTCAAGGCCAGGCTGGATGGGGCTCTGAGCGACCTGATCTAGTTGGGGATGTCCCTGCTCCTTGCAGGGGGGTTGGACTAGATGACCTTTGAAGGTCCCTTCCAACTCTAACCATTCTATGATTCTATGATTCTATGAGCCGGCAATGCGCCCTTGCAGCCCAGAAGGCCAACCGCATCCTGGGCTGCATCAAGAGGAGCGTGGCCAGCAGGTCGTGGCAGGTGATTCTCCCCCTCTACTCTGCCCTGGTGAGACCCCACCTGGAGTACCAAGATACAGTTGGCTTTTGGGCTGGAAGCGCACATTTCCGGCTCATCCAGCATCACTCCCAAGTCCTTCCATGTGTAGGCCTTGCATTTGGCCTGGTTGAACATCCTGAGGCTTCTCCAGCCTGTCCAGGTCCTTCTGGATGGTATCCTTTCTGTCCAGTGTGTCAACTTCATCAGACAGCTTGGTGTCCTCAGTGAACTTCCTGAGGATGCACTCTGTCCCACTGCCCACATGACCGACAAAGATGTTAAACAGGGCCAGTCCCAATATTGCCCACTGAGGAACACCACTCGTCACTGGTCTCCATTCGGACATCGAGCCATTGACCACAACTTGAGTGTGGCCGTCCAGCCTTATCCACTGAGTGGTCCATCTGTCAAATCCATGTCTCTCCAGTTTAGAGACAAAGATGTCGTGCGGGACAGTGTCAAATGCTTTGCCAGGTTGATGGCATCAGTTGCTCGTCCCTTGTCCACCGATGCTGTAAGCCCATCATACAAGGCCACCGAATTGGTCAGGGATGATTTGCCTGTAGTGAAGCCAAGTTGGCTGTCACCATTCACCTGTTCTCTTTACAGAGAACATAGAAGCAAAATTTCCCACAGATTTTAGACAAATAAAAAGAAATTTATTATTTATTTATCAGAAAGTAAAAATAAGTAGATAATTTCATGAATCCTAGTGCTTTTGATCATATGCTGGGTTCTTTCCCTTTCTTACATTTCATTCATTGAAAATTCATTAATTTGTTTTTTATTAGCCTGTTGAGAATTTCTGTATGACATTCGTGACTGGTTCTAACATAGTAAATCACCCTGTCTGTCAGACTCTTTTATAAACCTTTTAAAGTACTGAACAAACTCTGGAAAAGGAGAATTAGAATTTTAGAGATTGAGTACTTAAAAGCCTAAAATTCAGACTTAATAGCCATGTATCTACTTCTACGGTTGGAGCCGAGAATCTGTCTTTTGCATTCTAGCGTGTAACTGGTTCGTAGGATTCCTATACACAAAGATAACCCAACATATGATATTTAAAAGCACAAAAAGTGTTTATTGCTCTATTACAGCCTTTCATAAGCCATTACTAGCATAAGTAGTTACAGTTCCTAGCATAAGCAGTTACCAGCGTATTGTTTTCCCTTTATGAGTCTTACCAACCCAACTAAGCCGGAGACACCGCCGAGCAGGAGGATGATGATCAGCAGGGTCAGAGCAGAGAAGGGAGGTAGACGCAGCACCTTCAGGGCGTCCCCTGTTGTTCGTAGAGTGAGCTCTGGGTCCTTTCTCTCTCCTCCGCTCCGAGCCACCTTTGTTTATACACTCAGCAGATTCAGTAGAAGAGTACTGACCAGGTGTTGATGCACCAGCCCATGCAGCAAGGCCTGCCAAGTACATGCCCTGCTGGCTAACAGCAGCTCCTGGATAGCAACAACATACTGCTCAATAACAACCCACCTAGCTCCCCTCTCTGAGATAACAACCCTCCTACCTCCCCTCTCCAAGGTCGCCTTCTCACAGCTGTGTGCAGCTTGTAAGTTCCTACAGTGGCCCTACATGGACCATCACTGAAATCCCTCACACATGCCACCGCGTGGTCCGTAGGTGGGACACTGTGGTATTCCACAACCCATACTCTCTTAAGCTTGTAATTTCCCACAGTGGCCCTACATGGACCATCACTGAAATCCCTCACACACAGGGCTGTAATGCAAAAACAAATCTTAAAGCAATCTTTTACTTCTAAGTGAAATCTATGTGTAGTGAATTTGCAAAGTTTAAAAACTTTGAGTTAAAAAGCTCATAGAATAGTTTAGGTTGGAAAGGACCTCTGAAGACCAGTAATCCAACCCCATGGTCACAAAAGAGTCAAACAGATCAGGCTACTTAAGGCCTTTAAGATCTTCAAGGTTGGAGATAACAACTCCTCTGGAAAATTTTTTCTGGTGCTTGACCACCCTTGTAGTGAAAAAGATTTTTCTTTCATGCAGATGGGGTTTTGCTTGTTGCAACTTCTGAATGCTTTATTTGTGCTTTTGCTGGTCACATTTTGTCTTGTCTATTCCTTTTCTGCAAAACTGCTTCCCAGCAAATTGTTTCTGGGGATCGATTTGTCCTAGATGCAGGATTCTGCATTTCCTTTTTTGAATTTCATGAAATTTCTTTCAGGCCTTTTCTCCAGCCTGCTGATATCTCCCTAAATAGCACCACTGCACTAGGGTATATAACTGATCCTCCAATGTCTGTAAACTTTCCAAGAGTTTACTCATCCCATTGTCCCTATCTTTAATGAACATGTTCAACAGTATTGAAATCAACATCCACCCCTGAGGGACACTACTGATAATCGGCTGCTGCCTGGGTTTTGGATCATGAGGGCTCTTTGGGCCTAGCAGTTCAGCCTGTTTTCCATCTATTTCGTACTCCACTTATCCAATCCATGTCTTACCAATTTGGCTACAGAGATAAAAGAGCAAGAAGTAGGTTGAACAAATGTGCAAATATACAAGACGGCTACTATACATGGCAAATAAGGAACAAAACTTATAAGTTTGGCATATATATCTCATATTATAATATTAATTTGCGTAATTATTGCTAAGTGATTAAAAACCCCAAACAGTTTGTGTCAGGAGTTCCAAATAGATCTGGGTGGCCCTTTATCTTCTTTTTTCAGCCATATACAATTATTGTGGAATGATACTATCTAGTAAAAACAATATGATGCACAGCTAATAACAAATTTTATAGCAGCAAGTTTCTCTTCTGAGCACTTCAAGAATGATTGCAAATTCTGTGTAAGTATCAGCTCCCATTCTTCTAGAATTGAGTTCAACACGTTTTAAGTAAGGCACAGGAGTGTTACTCTTGCTTATGGCAAGATTTTAGGCAGGTAGTATTTAAGTGGGCAGAACACAGGTTCTCTCCAATATGGACTGCTCTGACTGGCCAACACTAATCAAAAGATACAATGTGTTCTGTGTTCTCAGCAGGGAGGAATAAAGATTAATATATGACTGATTTTACTACTTGCTTGAGTCTCAGTTTACCTTAAGGATTTCTTTTTTACTTTTGACATGCGTTAACATTATGAACCTTTTCACATTTGGTGAAATTTCACTTCTGTGTGATCTAGCTCCAGTATGTTATTCTCTTACATGCAACATTTTCATGATCTGCTAGTATAGTGCAGTAAAATTTAGTAATTCCATATTTTAGTGATATTTTTTTCTAAATTAAAAATGAGCATTAGACAGTTTACATAATTAAAACAGGTGGCAAAAATTAATATTATAGAAACAGCAGATTGTTAAATTGTTTCTCAGAATTTTAGGGAAAGTAGGAAAATTTTGGATTTGCAGAGCTTCCTGATTAGAAAAATATAATTGATTGAAAAGCTGACTTTAAAAAAAAATTATTTTTTCCCTTCTCTGCTAGGTTCTGTAGCTACTGCTTGTCGTGATCCTGGTGTCCCCATGAATGGAACTAGAAATGGGGATGGAAGAGAACCTGGAGACACTGTCATTTTTCAATGTGACCCTGGCTATGAACTGCAAGGAGATGAGAGAATAACCTGCATTCAGGTAGAAAATCGGTACTTCTGGCAACCCAACCCACCAGTCTGTATAGGTATGCAGAAAAAATAATGATTTCCTAAATTTTGAAGTTCTAGTATAATGAATCACACTGCTCTAGGAACTTCCTCTAAAGAACAAATGCATACAAGTGCACATCTGATAAATTATTCTGTATAAAGCTTGGACAGATATTACCAAAATCTTTCCTCTGTAGTTGTTAGTATAATAGTTCTCATCCTTTCCCTCTCAAGGTCATAACATTTATAATTTTATGATCTCTGACAGAAAAAAAAAAGAAAGTAAATTTCAACGCCACTATTAACTTTACCTTAAAACTTGAAAAATGGTGATAAGTGTGGAGGGTCTAGTTAAAGTTCATATGACTGTAAATACAAAATATCAGGCAGATGACCTAGTAGATTTATAGATCAGGTAAAATTATGCAAGGACTTAAGTGAGATGCAACAGGAAAGAATGAGAAGATGGTAGTCTAATTTATCTGTCAGTCTTCATTATTTTAGAAAGAACAAAATTTTCATTAGTAAAAATTACAATGTACCATTTCTTTCTGGAAATACTGTCTCAGTCTCTAATGCTATTCTGATTAATGTAGCTCATGTTAAATGGATTTTAAAAGTACTTAACTTGGTTAACTGAATCATGGTGAAAAGTAATAAGAAATCACACAAGTCTCTAGTAGATAGTAGCCTTCCAGTAATCTTTCCTGAGACAATTCTAATCATTATTATTATTGACCTAGAAAATATCTAAACTACCACTTCTAAAAACTCATGTAGAGGTAGAGTGATAAATAATCACGGGGTTATGCATCTGACTCATTTGGTAAATAATGTAATGATGCTTATTTCTAATGTGTTCTTTAATGAAGTCAAACGTGATATGATGTAGAATGCTAGAAGATTTTGTTTCAGAGGACAGCAGCTGTTGACCTGGAATTCCCTGCTAAGGTAACCTGCTAAGTAGGATCTGCGAGTTTGATGGTGCACAAAAAAAGAAAAATGGGCTACTTCAAGGAAGTGCAGGTGGAAGAATATTGAATAGGCCTGTTGCAGTGGTATTACTCTGAGTCACATTATTATGAGATACTGTACTTACTGTGCTGTCCAAAGCAGAACTGCCTGAAAGAAGTGTCTGAAAGGAGGACAGTAAAACAAGGGCACTTAAACTATTCAAACAAGAACCCTTGGGCCCAGAGTGGTGTAGCGTGGGCACTGCAACTATGAAAACATCAGCTCTGCAAAGGCATTCTTCCTGCTTTGCTGGTACTCTGGTCGTGGGCAGACATTGCAGGGAGGAGCTATGCAGAGACCACAACTGCTAGGAGCACTTGCATAGCTTTCAGATACTCTCTTGCTTTTAATAAACTTAACTTGACCTTAGCTGTTGCAAAATAAAATCTGCATCCTGTTTAAGTATGCTTGCATGCACACACATCCCCTCCATGTATGTTTACAGACAGGTATTTGCAAATATATTACAGTACTGGCCTGGTGTCTGTGGTTTTTCTACTTACCACATCAAAGTGTTATTTTCTCCGTTCTTACTATCCTTACTATGCCTTCCTGAGTAGTGTGAGTGTATGGGCTTGAGGACAAGAACTGCCTACACTATCTTCTGGAAGACTGCACAAAAATATTTTATTGCTCATCTCTTATTATTCTTATATACCTAAATATGTATTTGATAATAGTGATAGTTGAACATCTGTAGGTATTTAAGGGAAAAAGTAAAAGAAATTACAGAGCTCTAGGAACAGGCCTTATAATTAATATATTGTATCATACTGACTGTCGTCATATATTAATATATTGATATATATTAATTATTGACTCAATACTGAGTTGATATTATTAAATAGATTAAATGTAGATGCTCACCTGTCATCTGTCCTTAGTACCTGTGTAAATATGTATGCGCTAGTTTTCCTAACTGCATGCGTGCATTTGCCTAATGCTTGTTATTTTCAGAGTTTATGCACAGACACCTACTGTACATAGAGTAGCAAGAATGCTTATTATTTATTGGCCAAATATCAGACAGGAAGTTATTTTATATTGATTTCCTATAATGATACCTTTTTTAAGGAATATGAGCTTCTAATAGATCCAAGTGGGGTGTGCAAACCTTGGCTTGGAGCCCAAAGATTTCAGAATTGTCTGTTGTAGTTTAGTACACTCTGAAGTTCTTCAGTTTTTTTTCCAAACTTGTAATATATTCACCTATATTGTTTCCATGCGTGTAAATCAAACTGTACAAGGTTTGTTCTACATATAACTTCAACATCATCATGGTTTATCAAATTTTATAAAAAATAAACATCATTTTTGATGGACGAATAAGAGGCAGGGATAACTCCTGAGGTGTATTGCAGGATGTTCTAGATTTATTTTAGTAGTTTTTTGCACTCCAAAGTGTCTTCTTGAATTATTAGTGCTCAAACTAGGTAAATGTACTTGTTAATTGTTCTTACTTGTGGGACTGCCTTGATTGTTTAGATTCCTTCAGTCTTGCCGGTAACAAAATTTTAAGAATATCTTCTTTTCAAAGGTAATAGCAATGGGAAAATTATGAAAAGCTGAATATTGATTCATCTATCTGAATGAATGATGACAATTAGAGGTTCTTCTATACTGAAGCTATTCTGACAAAGTATAAATTTCAGAATATATCTCTGCCAAAAGATAGTCCTTTGGCTTATGGCTGTGGTGCCCAAAATATCTAGGTGTTTTCTATTCCAAAGACTTCCCAGATCCAATATTGTTTAGGTACTAGAATCTTAAATGATGATATTCACTTAGTTTGCTTAAGGATAACATTAAAAGTACTGGCATGGAAAATGTCATTTTAGAATTAGGGTTTACCATACACTTAGGTGAATTAAGGAATGTCTCCCAGAATTTTCAGGCTTTCTTCAGAATTTATTAGGTCAATTCTTTTTTTTTTTTTTTTTTTTAATTGTGACTTGATTTATTTTGTTTCTATTGTTTCATTTTAAGCAAGGTCTTGGTTTTCATTTTTATATCTATGGAAAAGTTTTTTGTAAACAGTGAATTCCAGTGATACTTTCCTTAAAATGGGATCCATATTACACTAAAGTAAAGGAAAATTTCAGCAGTTATTTCATATTTAATTACAATTACATAAATATAACTACATATAAGATATAAGGAAAAAATTTGTTATGATGAGGATGGTAAAGCAGCTGGTTGCCCAGAGAGGTTGTAGGTGCCCCATCTCTGGAAACATTCAAGGTCAGGTTGGACAGAGCTCTGAGCAGTCTAATCTAGTTGAAGATGTCTCTACTCATTGCAAGGAGGTTGGACTAGATGACCTTTAAAGGTGCCTTCCAATTCAAATCATTCTATGATTAGTTAATGTATGTTATTTTAAAAAATAACCAATGAAACCACACATTCTGTTTCTTTTGTTAAAATGGAATACAATGAATAAATAAATAAATAAAAGCAACAAAGTTCTGGAATAGTACTTTGTTACCTTCCAGAAAAATTAAATAGGTTTTAGATATTAAAAAACCCATACTGTACTTCCTCCCATAGCAACAATGCTAAGATCATCATACAGACAGTCTGTCTGGCATAGTGCTTACTTAACACTATGTCTACACAGAGGTTTATAAAGACAGATTGACATAACCTACACCTAGTTTTCACTGTGTAATACATTAGAAATACATTTTTTCATATTGTATTGACATTTGCCTTTCTTTTTAGATGGGCTGTTATATTGGTTCAGTCTTACGTCTTGTGTCTAAGCCTTTAAAAGATGGGTGTCCTTTAAGCTTAGTTTTCAGAGCTGGTCTGCTCTCAGTTAAAAACAAAGTTATTAATAATAAGCTTGCACACATTCAATTCAGAAAATTATAGATTCTGAAATACACAAGATTTTAAATCAAGCACACAGAGAAAGAGTCTTTAAATGACTTTAGAGAAGAGAGTAAACAGGAAAAGGTAACATTATCTAATAACATTTTTTTAATTAAATGATGTTGAGTTTCTCAACTTAGTATCTAATGAATTAAAAAATAAAATAATCTGAAGCTGTTGTATCTGAAGAAAATTCTACCTGGGAGATATTTTACAAAGTTGAATATTAATGGGGTATTTTACTACTGTTAATGGTATAGCTTGAAATAAAATACATTTTGACTGTCCAACTTCGTGTACTTTCCATTTGTTCCCAGAAGGATCTCTTTGATTATTAACCAGACCTTGGGAAGGATTAAATCAAAGAACTAGTCTTACTGAAACAGAAAAAGTAACTGCTAATGTGTGTAAATGAAAGAGTAAGCAGATGAGAAAGGAGCTACTAATATGAAAATATTCTATTAATGAACTTAACAGAGAACTAAACCAAATCAAGACAGCATCAGAAGAGTATCATGAATTAAGACATTGGCAGAAAGTAGTCTGAAACAAGGACATAACAGATTTGAGTTAACGTCTTTGTATCATCGTATGTATGTTCAAGGTGTGTCAAAAAATATCATCAGACTGATACAGTTTAAGGGTCACTTCAGTGAAGCTTGGTTACTGTGAATAACCTTGATGTCCTCTTTGATACTCGTTATATTTTCATTCTTGACATACACAGGTAGTGCAGCCTGAACCATTAAAGTACTTCAAGAGCATGCATGTACAGAGTTATACAGCAGCACATTAGTTCCAGATGATGAGCCGCCTTTATTTTCTTTACAGACTCACAGTTCAAAACTCTTTTGCATTAACTTTTAGTTCAGTGAGATAGAAAAAGGTTACAGTAACCTCTGTTACAGATAAAGGAAGCATATTGTTTTGTAATAATTTCGTCTTATTTTGTTTTAGAATTGTAGCAAAAGAATATTAAATAAAAGATGTTTCTGATTAGAAGAAAATACCAATTTTAATATTGTGAAGTCAGAAAAATGGCCATTATTATCCTTATTTTAAAACTAAGTAGATGTTTTGTACTAAATTAAACATCTTCAGCCTTTTCTCTTGTACTAAATTCTCTAGCAAATGAAAGCCTCTGAGAAAATACTATCATGATAAAATTTATATTTGGCAATTGTTAAGAGAAGCAAAGAACAAGATGGTGTTTCAGCTTTCAACTGCTTTTACACAAAATGGCGATTCTGGAAATTAATTACCACTTAGAGTACCAAAACATAATTTAAGATTCTAACTTTGTTTTTATTTTCAAGGTAGTTTAGCTATCCATTGCTCCCTTTTAATATAAGAAAAAATATGTAAAATGTAGAAAGACTACACTCATATGTATTGTAACTGTGGATACATTCATCTACTTAAGTTTTCTACTTGCACTACTTGAATTGTTAAATGACTTGTGATTTATTTCATGACATTAGAAAATACTGTGTATATTTCCCACTCACTGGATTTATATCTGTACCTATCATCTTGATCTGTACAGATCAGCTGGAGTGCCATCACACGACACATACGGGACAACCAAGTAATCAAGCCCAGTCAGCATGAGTTTATGAAAGGCAGGTCCTTCTTGACTAACCTGATCTCCTTCTATGACAAGATGACTCACTTAGCGGATGAGGGAAAAACTGTGGATGTTGTTTACCTGGACTTTAGTAAAGCCTTTGACACCATTTCCCACAGCATTCTTCTGGAGAAACTGGCTGTTCATGGCTTGGATGGACTTACTTTGCTAGGTAAAAAACTGACTGATTGGCCGAGCCCAGAGTTGTGATGAATGGAGTTAAATTCAGTTGGCAGCCAGTCACAACTGGTGTTCCCCAGGCCTCAGTATTGGGGCCACATCTGTTTAATATCTTTATTAATGATCTGGATGAGGGAATTGAGTGCTCCCTCAGTAATTTTGCAGATGACACCAAATTGGGCAGGAGTGTTGAACTGCTTGAGGGTAGGAAGGCTCTAGAGGGGGATCTGGACAGGCTGGATCAATGGGCCGAGGCCAGTTGTATGAGATTTAATGAGGCTAAGTGAATGGTCCTGCACTAGTATCACAACAACCCCATGCAATTCTACAGGCTTGGGGAAGAGTGGCTGGAAAGCTGCCTGGCAGAAAAGGACCTGGAGGTATTGGTCAACAGCCATCTGAATATGAGCTGGCAGTGTGCCCGAGTGGCCAAGAAGGCCAACAGCATTCTGGCTTGTATCAGCACTAGTGTGGGCAGCAGGAGCAGGGAAGTGATTGTGCCCCTGTACTCAACACTAGTGAGGCTGCACCTTGAATACTGTGTTCAGTTTTGTGCCCCTCAGTACAAGAAGGATGTTGAGTTACCAGAGTGTGTCCAGAGAAGGGCAATGAAACTGCTGAAGGGTCTGAAGAATAAGTCTTATGAGGAGCAGCTAAGAGAACTGGTTTTGTTTAGTCTAGAGAAAAGGAGGCTGAGGGGAGACCTTACTGCTCTCTATAACTACCTGAAAGGAGGTTGTACTGAGGCAGATGTCAATCTCTTCTCCCAAGTAACAAGAAATAGGATGAGAGGGAACAGCCTCAAGTTGCATGAGAGGAGGTTTAGGTTTGATATTAGGAAAAACTTCACCAAAGGGTTATCAAGTGTTGGAACAGGCTTCCCAGGGAAGTGGTGGAGTCACCATCCCTGGATGTACTTGAAAGATGTGTAGATGTGGTACTTAGGAACATGTTTAGTGGTGGATTTGGAAACTAATTAAGTTAAGTTAATTGTTGGACTCAATGCTCTTAAAGGTCATTTCCAACCTAAAAGATTCTGTAAGTTATTTAAGTATCCTTTGAGCTCACAGAATCTTTGTTACAGAAGGCCTGAGCAATAAATTCATTTCCCTGGTACTGCAGATGATCATTTTGTAGAATTCAATTTTGCAGAATGATAATTCTTTCTAAATCTTATCTAGAATCTTTTAAATAAAATTTAAGAATTTCTTTCAAAAAATATCTTTAGGAAACAGGCTTATTTTTATGTTCCTGTATGAAAACTAAGTTAAAGAATGCTGAATTTAAAAACTTCATGAGGGCAGTGATATTTTAATTCTTTTTATTAAGTCTTACATTTCTGGATGACAAACATACAATGTTTAGGAACCTCAAAATCACATAGAGAAATGTTTTTGTTCTATTCTGCATGTGCTTGGAATTTATTCTATTAATCTCTGAGTTTGAAAACTGCAATTACTGGAATATTTTTGTTGAATTTCATCTATATTATATCAGTCTTGATCTGAATTACTAATCAGTGCTGTCTGGTGAAAGTGCAGGTAGTTGCATTATCAGTGTAAGTAGATCATATTTTATAACCTGAGAAGCTTTTATAATGCCTTTAACAAGAAGTAGAAAGTGGAAAACTTATTCAGTCAAGTTTTTTTTCTGTCTGCAGCCAGAGTGTTTTTCAAGTCCACAGTATTTTCAGAAAAGCCTTACAATAATGTTATGCAAGCAAATAAAAGGACACTGATTTTAAAACCAAGTTCTTCGCTTAGTAGTATTAGTATTTGTCTAAGGAGAAATGTGAATACATTTTTTCTTTCTATTAAAGCTTTTTAAATGCTTCCTTTGTTCCTTGTTTAACTTTTGGAGGACATTAAATGTCAGTGAACACATTGCTGGTACTTGCTTCTTTTTCTCTTTCCTTCTTTCCTCAATTCCAATTTATGTTTATTCACAGCTCCCTGTGGAGGAAACTTGACTGGTTCATCAGGTTTTATACTTTCACCAAACTTCCCTCATCCTTATCCCCACAGCAGAGATTGTGACTGGACTATCACTGTTAATAATGATTATGTTATATCACTAGCATTTATCAGGTAAACTGCTACTTGCTTGTACTTTTTCAAGTCATATTTGTAACTTTATTATTGGCAGTTGTTCAGAGCTTTATAGGGTAACATATAAATACTTACTATAACTATCAAAGTGATTAGTAATTGTTTTCTTTGTTAGCAGTCACAACAAATACACTATTGAATACACATAGAGGTGGAGCATGGAAGCTCATTGCTTGTCTTCGGTTAAAAGCATTCTCAGTTTACACTGTCTAATGTGGAAGTAGATGGTGCTCAATTTACCAAGATTCTCCTCCCAAGAAGGCAGCATGAAGTAACTCACTGAATTATCCCCAGCCCAGAAGGATGGTCTTTAATGATGAAGTCTATTGATTCATCCTATTTTGTATGAGGCACTTACCTGCTATTTAAGCAAAATTTCAAAAGTTGTCTTACTAGTTCATATCATTTCAGGATACTTCAACGTGAAACTTCCTTTTCTTCTAGTTATTAAATTGAATTGTTTTAACATTTTCCTTCATCACAATGCAAGATTCAATTTAGCATAATAGAATCCACAGAGGAAATTTTGCTGTCTGCATTGTATCTAATTCATAAAGTAAATTGGTGTACATATTATGTATGAAAAATATGCATCCTATCTGGGGCATATGGTGATTTCACAGAAAAGTTAAAAATTGTACTTGTAATGTCCCGTCAAATTTAAGTCCTCCTTATGCTGCGTGTTCTATAGTAGTGACTTTATTGTTCTGAACAGTGATGAAGGTCATCACTAAACTGACTTGTTTAGTGATGTAGGTCATACAGTTATCTATTCTTGGTGCTCACTGATATAGATTGTGTTTTCCAATCAAATTAATCACTCAATCATATTTACATAAGTAGCAATTTAACTATTTTGTTGGCAATTTCAGAATGCTGTAAGTTGCTAAGCAACTTTCTACTGTGCAGTAGCACTTTTTTTTTTTTGTATGGTGAAATATCATGAGCTTAAAATATTTAAGAATATTCTACTCTTTATATTGTGCATTTAGATACAAGAGATCCTCCATCTTAGAATAAAGAAAAAAAATTTTACAGTGTGACTCAGTATAGTATGTGAACAGTTTGTAGATCCCAAATATTGCCAAGTTGTTCTTAAAATCTGCACAACTGCTATGATTCCTGACAGAAGCTGACAAGCTTAGTCTTAGTCAAAGCAGATTGCATACTTAATGAGATTTGACTAACTTATGACACATGGACTGTTCCAGACTGAGAAAAAAATGCTGTCTGTGTAAAAAAGCAAACTCTGGATACTCCACTGAGTACTGTTAAATATGCTTTTGAGTGGCACTTACTCTTGCTAACCCTTCTAAACTCAAGAGAAACTGTCACTCTAAAAATTGAAGCTGTTGACATTAGACTTTTGCATTTCTTTTGCAAGTAAATATTTTTGAAATAATCCAAAATTAAAAAATATTTTCCCTGAAGAAGATGTATCAGGTCTTCAATATAAATTTATTTTAATTAGGAGACAGTGTCAAGTAGAGACAAAATAATTCTAGTGGTTGGATTTTCATTCATTTACTAACAATAATTTTTAAACTTTTTTTTTGTACAGGGACAATCTTAAAGTAAATTTGGTTCACTCTCTGCCCTTAACTAAAATTAAGTTCAAAATTAACGAATTAAGTTATTTAATTAACTAGAGTTACACAATTAACTAAATTAATTACATTTTTAAAATAACTAAAATTAAATTCAAAAGAAAATATGAGGTTTTGATACTGCATCTTTTAATTTAAACTGATTATAGGCAAAATGCTTCTTGCTCATCGGGTTTACTGGAACATCATCCTCTGGTTGTGTGAAAGTGTTCAGTCTGACTGGGAGCTGTGTATACTCTACTCTGCAACTATGTTGTTTGTTTCTCTAAAGCATTAAAAATATTGTTATTACTTTTTTTTTTCTATTTAAAAAGTTTACTGTTTTTCCTAACTACCAGCAAACATATTATTTCTAAGCAAAGAATCAATAAATGTAGTATTTCTGTTGTTTTCTGATAAAACACTTCTACAAACCATTGTTCTGACAGTGGACTTTTTTTTTCCTTTAATGAAAACAGTGTTAGTAAACTTTTTTTTAAGCTATTAAGAGTGAAAATGTTAGCCATAGCATATTCTGTCTAATATTTCTCTTTTTTTCTTCTGCAGTTTCAGTATAGAACCAAATTATGATTTTCTCTATATCTATGATGGGCCAGATGGTAATAGCCCACTAATTGGGAGCTTTCAAGACAGCAAGCTGCCAGAAAGGATAGAAAGCAGTTCAAATACCATGCATCTGGCTTTTCGAAGTGATGGATCTGTTAGTTTTACTGGATTCCACCTAGAGTACAAAGGTAAATAAAATTGTTTTTTTTTCTATTAAAAAAGCTTGATGCATGAGTGTAAATTTTAATCTATTTTAATTTCTCATAGTTTTCTGCCTGGTATTATTTGGTTTTACCTAAGAGTATGATAATGTTTATTATCTATGCATACAAAATATGTTATAAGGGTACTAATTTAAGATAAAGCTGTTAATATTATTTTACTTGGCTGATACATGATAATGGTAAATGCATGATTCCAAAGAAAAAAAAATTCAGACAGCAGTTTACATGTTTCAAAAATAATGATGCAGTGACAAAACCTAACAGCCTATATATGTGCTTTTTCCAGAATATAATTTATTTTAATTTTTCTTTTACATAGTAGGGGATGTTGGCATATGTGCATTTCAGATCCTGTAAGATGAAACGACGTGCTAGAATTTAGGACACCAATATTGAAAATAAAAAAATATTTTGGCTAGACCTTTGTATGATAGGCCATGATACCCTGTCTCAGTCAGATCTGTCTAAGGTCATAACACAGTAAATAAAATACAGGTTTGTGAAATTCATAACCAATAGAGTTTTCATAAGTGCCTCTGCACAGCTCAAGAAACAGAAATGTTTCATATTAAATGAATATGAAAATATCCAATAATCAGTAAAGACAACAAGAGGGAAAATATGGATCTTGGTAATATAAAGGCGATACATCCTAACCTCCTTGAACTTATTTTCTTCTCAGTTTTTTTTTTTCTGAAAGCAAGTAGTAAATGCAAAGGTATACAAGGGAAAGACATACGTTTGTTGCTTTGGCAAACCCACTAAGTCTCCTTTTACTTTCCTAAATTTATTAGATTCTACAAATGTAATGGAAGTTGTTTCCACAGTATGAGATAGTTCTAAAAAGTTAAAAGTAGGTCTCAAACACGTTGACAGTGAGCCCAGATGTATGTACTGATCCACATAACTTAAAAATATTTCTTCTTCCTTCTCAGTTAAATTGAAGATTGATAAATGCAGATGGAAGTGCTATAGAAAGCAGTTCAGAGACACAAAACTTCTAAAGAACAAGAAAGTATATTGATTTTTCAAAGGGTCTAATCTTTTTTCTTCTGTGCTGATTAATACAGTCTTGTCTCAGGGAATTAAAGGATTTCTCCCATCCACCAATCTAAGAATGAAGGATATTAATTACGGACACAGTCTCTTCTCATTCTTGATCTAGACTTAAACAAAGAAGTGAACCACTGTACATTGGAATTAAGGCAGAATACTATTTCTAACATTATTACTAGCCTGTGTATTCCACTAAGATTTCTTATTTCTTTCTGTGCTTACAGGACTTATGATGCCAAATTATGTAGATTTTTCACCACATTGGTAAAGGGACGGGAAATCTAAGTAATGGGAGAATGTGGGCATTAGATTATATGTTGGTGTGGATATATGTAAGTTAGGGGAAGTTTGAGAAAGAACTCAACCTAATCCTAATTTTTCCTGTTTACCTGATATGGTTATATCTCTTGCTTTTCTCAGACTATCTTGAGTATGTATTTCAACATCTACCTTAGAATAATGAGACATAAACAAAAGGAAGCATTTTAATTCTTATTAAAAAAATTTCAAAGATTGTTAAATTTAGACAGCTCAAAATCCCTTAAGAAGAGGACCAGCTTACTCGGTGAATCACTCGATTTTTACTGGGACTATCTGCTAAAAATGACACGGCATTGCTTAACTTATTTAGGGAGTATCATAAGAACACTTACTGTGAGGCTGCACCTCAAATACTGTGTTCAGATTTGGGCTCTGCACTACAAGAAGCACACTGAGGTGCTGGAGCACATCCAGAGAAAAGTAACAAAGCTTGTGAAGGGCCTAAAGAAGTCTTGTGAGGAGCACCTGAGAGAAATGAGGTGGTATAGTCTGGAGAAAAGGAGATTCAGGGGAGATCTTATTGCTCTCTGCAACTACCTGAAAGTTTGTAGTGGGGTGGATGTCATTCTGTTTTTTCAAGTAACAAGAAATAGGATGAGAGGGAACAGCCTCAAGTTGCGCGAGAGGAGGTTTAGACTGGATATTAGGAAAAGTTTCTTCACTCAAAGGATTATCAAGTGTTGGAACAGGCTGCCTAAGGAAGTGGTGGGGTCACCATCCCTGGAAGTATTTAGAAGACATGTAGATGTGGAGCTTAGGGACGTGGTTTTGTGGTGGACTTAGCAGTGTTAAGTTAATGGTTAGACTCAATGATCTTAAAGGTCATTTCCAACCTGAATGATTCTATGATTTTCTGTTTCCATTAATCTATGTCTTAAAACTTGAAATTCGATTGACTTGGTAGGGAACATATAGAGCAGCAGACTTCAGGAAAGAGTTATTAATGGTGTGATATATCATAAATAGGAAGGAAAAGGCAGAGGAAGGTAAAGAATGGATTTAAGGTGTACATCTAAGAAGTTTTAAACTACTTTGAATAATAGCTGCCATTTTGTGAAGGATTAACATTTTCAAGAGCAGAGAATTGTTAGATTAGTTGAGTGAACCAACTACAGATGATATTTTTGTAGGTGCCTGACACAGACCAGCTGTCCAGATGATACTTTCACAGAGAATTTTAACTACCCCAAGAGCTGCTGCAAGGAGAATGTGGCTTAGCGCAAGCAATCCAAGAGATCAATTGAGTGTGTCCATGACAATTTTTTGATGCAGGTGATCCCCTAGCTCACTAGGGCAAATGCTGCAATGGACCCGATGAAAAGAAAATGGAAAAGGTTGTGGTATTTAATACCTTTCTACCTTGTTTTTTTACTGGTATATTTTGCCCCTAGTTGTCTCTGACCCTATTAGTAGGGTTTGTGGGAGTGCAGCATTATCCACAGTGGAGAAAGAAAGAGTATAGGAAGCAATTAAGCCATCTGGTTGTACATATCTCCATTGGAACAGATGAGGTGCATCGAAGAGTGTTGAGGAAGCTGGCTGATGCCACTGCAAGGCTGCTTTCTATCATCTCTGAAAGGTCATGGCAGTCAGGGTGGTTCCTAGTGATTAGAAAAGGTAAATGTCACATGCACCTTGAAGAAGAGCAAGAATCATAGAATCACAGAATTTTTAAGGTTGGAAAATACCTCCAAGATCATCAAGACCAACCAGCAACCTAACACCACCATGCCTACTAAATCATGTCCTGAAGTACCACATCTACACGTTCTTTGAACTTCTTCAGGGACGGTGACTCCACCACTTCCTTCAGCAGCATGTTCCAGTGCCTGACCACTCTTTCACTAAAGAAGCGTTTCCTAATATCCAACCTAAACATCCCCTGCTGAAACTTGAGGCCATTTCCTCTTGTCCTCTCTCTAGTTACTTGGGAGAAGAGACCAACACCCACCTCCCTACAACCTCCTTTCAGGTAATTGTAGAGAGCAATGAGGTCTCCCCTCAGCCTCCTCTTCTCTAGACTAAACAATCGCAGTTCCCTATGTTGCTGCTCATAAGGCTTGTGCTCGAGACCACTCATCAGCTTCACTGCCCTTCTCTGGACATGCTCCAGCAACTCAATGTCCTTCTTGTACTGAGGGGCCCAAAACTGAACACAGTATTCAAGGTGTGGCCTCACCAGTGCCGAGTACAGGGGCACGATCATTTCCCTGCTCCTGCTGGCCACACTGTTCCTGATGCAAGCTAGAATGCTGTTGGCCTTCTTGGCCACCTGGGCACACTGCTGGCTCATGTTCAGCAGGCTGTCCATCAGCCTCCCCAGATCCATTTCCACTGGGCAGCTTTCTAGCCACTCTTCCCCAAGCTTGTAGCGTTGGATGGGATTGTTGTGACTCAAGTGCAGGACTCGGCACTTGGCCTTGTTGAACCTGAACCTCCTACAGTTCACCTCAGCCCATCGGTCCAGCCTGTCCAGATCCCTCTGCAGGTCCTTCCTACCCTCAAGCAGACTGATACTCCCGCCCAGTTTGGTGTCTGCAAACTTACTGAGGCAGCACTCAATCCCCTCATCCAGATCATTGACAAAGATATTAAAAAGAACTGGCTCCAGTACCGAGCCCTAGGGAACAGAGCTTGTGACCGGCTGCCAACTGAATTTAATTCTATTCACCACAAGTCTGGGCTCGGCCATCTGGACAGTTTTTAACCCATCGCAGAGTACACCTGTCCAA
This sequence comes from Ardeotis arabs, assembly GCA_011801015.1. NCBI lineage: Eukaryota > Metazoa > Chordata > Aves > Otidiformes > Otididae > Ardeotis > Ardeotis arabs. The sequence goes on from JAAGAY010147926.1 coordinate 50,204, forward strand.
GCCATGAGCCGCCATGGATGAGCAAGGGGCTCCTGGACCAACTGAAAGTGAAGAGGAAAGCCTACAGAGGGTGGAAGCAGAGACAGGTAGCCTGGGAGGACTACAAAGAGGCTGTGTGAGTGGCCAGGGATAGGGTGAGGAAGATTAAAGCCCTGATGGAATTGAATCTGGCCAGGGATGTCAAAAACAACAAGAAAGGCTTCTATAGGTATATATGGGACAAAAGAAGGTCCAGGGAGAATGTAGGCCCCATCTGGAAGGAAACCGGTGTTCTGTTTACCCGAGACATGGAGAAGGCTGAGGTGCTCAATGACTTTTTTTGCCTCAGTCTTCACCGATAACGGCTCTGGTCTCACCACCCAAGCTGTGGAAGGCACAAGCAGAGACTGAGAGGATGAAGAACCACCCACTGTACTCGAAGAGCAGGTTCAGGATCATCTGAGGAACCCAAAAGTGCACAAGTCCATGGGACCTGATGAAATCCATCCATGGGTCCTGAGGGAACTGGCGGATGAAGTTGCCAAGTATGGTGAGGTGCCCGATGACTGGAAGAAAGGGAATATAACCCACATTTTTAAAAAAGGGAACAAGGAAGACCTGCGCAACTGCAGGCCGGTCAGCCTCACCTCTGTGCCTGGCAAGGTGATGGAGCAGATTCTCCTGGAAACCATGCTAAGGCACATGGAGAGCAAGGAGGTGGTTGGTGACAGCCAACATGGTCTCACCAAGGGCAGATTGTGCCTGACCAATTTGGTGGCCTTCTATGACGGGGTGACAGCATCGGTGGACAAGGGATGAGCAATGGATGTCATCTACCTGGACTTGTGCAAAG
>JAAGAY010147927.1:0-49212 GCA_011801015.1 Ardeotis arabs
CGACCTGATCTAGTGGGGGATGTCCCTGCTCCTTGCAGGGGGGTTGGACTAGATGACCTTTGAAGGTCCCTTCCAACCCTAACCATTCTATGATTCTATGATTCTAAGCTTGGGTTTACGCTCTAGAAAGTGAAAGATGGAAAAAATTGTGCTCCTGTTGCTGTGTGTGCTCTCTGGTGTTGGGAAACACACTCAGCACTGGAAAGATACCCTTTGAAGAGCCTTTCAGCAAATTTCAGACTTGAGCGAGATGAAAGGAGGCTTCTGAGAAGCAATGGCCAAAAAGGGGAGAGAGAAAAAAAAAAAAGGCGAGAGAAATATTTTCTTTGAGATTCTGCTTTGAGATACTTGGGGTTATTTGGGTTTGGAACATTTAAGTTAAGGGAGAAGTCAAAGAAACAGAACACGTAACCAGGACATTTTGATGCAAAGCGATTTCTTAACACACAGAGATCACTCTTGACTTCAGGAGATTTACCCATACTGAGCTTAGAGGCTGGAATTGGAAAAACCAGCAGAGCACTCGGATTTCTTACCAGGGGGTTTGGTTTGCAACCCCTGTGTTTGGCAGGAGATGCATTTTACTGGTCTTACACAACCTGATCTTTCCAGTGCCTCTGCCGAGTTTTCCATCACACGCAGTCCCCTGCTCCGCTCCTCCTGCTGTGGCTGATCCCTGTGTTGCTCAACTGGGAGGCCCCAAGCACACAGCATCTATAATTCAATCCCATTTCAAGTTCTTACTGGATTCTTTGAGGTCTTTTTGTTCAAGAGCTCCTTGCACGGGAGTCTCAAAGGTTGCTCCATGTTCCTGGCACTGCTGGCTGCTGTGTCCCCTGCCAGCCTTGTCCCTTGTCACCAGCTCGCTGGCGTTTTTGGGCTGCCTGGATCAACACATCAATGCCCTGGAAAGCAGCAGGAAAACAGCAAAAGCCGTGTTGGAACTTTATTTTTCTTTCTTGTTTTGACAACCTCTGGCAAGAATCTAGATGAAAACAGAGGGGCCGCAGGAATGACTGAGGAGGGATTTTTGTGTGGTGTTTTTTCTTTTTTAAGATAGGTTTTGCCAGGAAACCACCCACCTGTTCAGACAAGGCCTCAGTTGTGGTAGACGGTGGTGAACAACCAAGTATCTGTGTTCCCCTCCAAGAGCCGCAATTCCTGGGTTATTTTTAGCAGATTTGCACACCTCTGTTTATTTGCTCTCCCTAGTGCACATTCCTCAGTCCCTGCGACTTCCTCCGTAACGCGGCCGAAGCCAGAGGCAGAGAAAAGCTTTCTGTGAGTGCGTGCTATTGCTAATGGGAAAGGATTGAGATGTTGTGTTGTAGCCCACTACCCGTTCCATGTAAATCCCAGTTGCGGGCTTTGCCTCTAGAGGTCTTTGAGAGCTGTCCCCTTTCACAGTGACGATGCCCCGTCACCTCTCCTGTGCCTCTCTGGATGTTTTTGGAGCTTATAGGGGCTGTGTCTTCATCTGCTTCTCATTTCCTTGGATGCTGCTGGGCTATCAGCCTTCCTACCAGTGCAAACAAGTAACGATGTCCCAAGCACAGAGACAAATGAGCAGAGACCCACCCCAGGCAAGTCAGCCAAGGCCCTTAATGGCACATCGCAGCTCCGCACAGTCTCCAACACAAGCGTGGTGTTTAGTCTGCTGCGAGTTTTTTCTGTGCTCATAAAAATAGAGAGAGAGTAACCAATGTCTTGGGGGTGGAGGGCAGGGATTTACCAGTGTAGAAAATCAGATTGATCTGAGAGAATCTCATTAGATGTGGATGAGTCCTTAAGCGGTAAAAATAATCACTCAGCTGCATAAAACAAAATGCTTGTGGACTTGAGTGTTGCTGTCAGAGCCTGGCTATTGGTGTGGTCTCCTCACCCGAGTCCCCGAGAGCCTCATCGACGCTAGTGTGCATCTTCTTTATGTGCTTGTGAAATAGGAGAGGGATTTCTTTTCCTTGTCATTGGAAAGAGCTGAGAAGCAGAGACATCACTACCAGTCTGCCCTGCAGGACAAGTTGGGCTCCCAGGGCCACCTCGGACCCAACAGTTTTGGCTTAGCCTCTGTGGCCAACCCAAGGCCATGCAGGGAAGACCATAGCAAAGAGCAGACTTTCAGTGTAGGAATACTTAATCCTTCCCTTCACTGCAGTTACTGCTGACTTGCTCCTGGGGTGGGTCTCTGCTCATTTGTCTCTGTGCTTGGGACATCGTTACTTGTTTGCACTGGTAGGAAGGCTGTTGGACGACTCTATTTCCTTTAATTCTGCATTTTTCTCTCTGGGTTTGCATTAACCCTTGATCTAATGCATTTTCAATGTGAGCCTGCATTCCTTACTTCTTATGTCGGGATCTTTGGCCGTTGCAGCCTGGTCACTTGGGAAGGCTTAGCAGTTTGAGGATCAGCTTTGAAATACTCAGGCTCAGGAACCACAGCAAAACTGGCTCAGCCCTTCCCTGCTTCCGTCAGAGCCAGCTCCACTCGGTTACAGGAAAGCAGCACGTGGACTGGGTCAGGCACGACTAAAACCAGTGTGACTTTTGTTAGGGGTTTCCTTGGTGGCCTGAAACCATTCTGCTGTAATTGGACCTGCTCTTCAGGAGACGTGTCCGTTGGCCTCCCTGCAGCCTAATGTTGACTGATGTGAAGGAGGATCTTAGAAACCGATATCTGGGCAAGCCTACGTAATATTAGCCTCTGCGTCACTCCACACACCTCTGCCTCAATACCCCAAGCTGAAATGTTCCCATCTCATTTGCTGGGGTGGTACCGACGCCTGGCAGTCGGGCTGGAGTGGCGCATGATGTAAATCTGAGCAGTATGTGATGGGCAAACTCCAAAGCGCTTTGGGACACAACTGGGATGTAGACTGGCTGCCTAGGCTCAGCCTTGTTTGCAGGAAGGTTATAGGATCACTGAGATGTTTCTTTTGGAAATGTAGTATGGTTGCACTTGGCTGTAGCATATGGAATACACGGGTAAGAGAACCAGGTCCTGGTAGGGCACCTCACTTGTTTTTTGTCCTCACACTCTGGGCTAACTGATTCCCAAGCAGAGTTTGCACTTGGATGGAGGCATCTGCTCACGTTGCACTTGGAGACCATTGTCTGTTTTTATAGAAGAGCTGATGGCCCCTCACGTCTACAGTAACTGTTGGGTGGTGATTACGTGCAGCAGCTTCAAGGCACAGTATCAGGATCTAAACACGGAATGATGGCAGTGACCCTGATGGTGCTGGGAGTGGCAGTGTCTCTCCTCTCCTCCCACCTACCACTTGCAGCCTTGCAGTAGCAGAGCTGGAAACAATAGGAGCCAATTCCCCATACTGCTTTAATATGGCTTGGCCATGAAACTATGTACACTCTAACCAGCTTGCTGTATGTTAAACAAACAGGGAGACTCCGTGTTGCAGTGAAAGCAGAGCCATTAATAACGTTGTTTATAATGTGCTTATTTGCTGATTTGGAGGTCAAGCATGTTTGACGTTCCCACTGCTCCAAGGGGGCTCATGAGCAAGGACCTCTGCTTTACATGGGACACATCTCCTGTTTTTTTGCAAACCACATCTACATTTTCCTGAGAAATGTTTACGGTTTGGAGGTTGCTGACATAATTTTAAACATCTGCTCAGCTCAGAAAGGGAGAGACTGGAATTGTTTTTGCCACAGCTCTCGTAAGCCCCAGTTACCTCTTTCATGTGCCGTGATTCATGTGTCACATTTTTGCTTACTTCAAGCATCTTGAAGTGTGCAAACAGCGATTGCTTCAGAGCCAGCGGAAACAAACAGGGCAGCACCTGCTGCTTGCATGCTGTCGCTGCGACGTTAAAGTAGACTCTTGGAATTAATTTTTCATATGTGTGGGAAGCCCAGCCTTGATAGTGCAGGGGAAGGAGGCTTTGCTTTCAGTCTCCTGTGTCAAGGGAAGATTTGGGGACGCACTCCTTAACGTCATACCTGCTCTGAAAGGACCAGTGGGGAGGCTGGGGTGGTCACCCAGCGGATGCTGTTGGTCCTTTGGAGACCTTCCCCCATTTTATCCATGGTGGAGACACCTTTCAACAGCTGGAGTGTGGTTGCAGCAAGAGCCCTGGTCTGTGCCGATGACTTGATTTCTGGCTCATCTCTGTGTCATGAGGTTGAGGGTATCTGCACCGCTGTCCCGGCTCAGCGGGGCTGTGGATCAATACGAAGAGATGACAGTTGTTCAAAGCTTTGCTTTCTTATGTCGCTCCAGGAGCTGACAGCTGGGATGTCTTCTGAAAACCGTGGCTGAGCTAAAAGTGTTAAAAACATGCCTTTCTCTAATTTTTGTGTACTGTGCTTAACATTCCTTTATAGCTCTTTGTCTGCTAAATGGGGCTGTCTTATCACTCAAAGCTGAAATGGAGGTAGAGTTTGACGTGATGATGTCCCTGGAAAATGGCTGATGACAACAACACGATGAGTGATTTACAGAATAGTTTCTAGTTTTTGAAAACAGCCTGTTCCTCTGCAAAGCACACCATCAGACAAACAAGGCAGCGAAGCGGATGAATTATCAATCTATGAAACAAACTGGGCTGCTTTTCAAATACGAAAGAGATACCCAAGAGCTGCCAAAATGCATTTTGGTGAGGAAAGCAAGATGACAAACTGCTTTTACTGTGGAGAGAACAGGCCAGGATTCAGAGCTGTGCATCCACCACCTCTAGAGACAAGGACACTTAGTTGTGTCACAATATTCCTATAATAAGCAAGTACACAGCCCTGCCCAAAGGAAGGAACAAGTCCCTGCAGAATTACACCAAAACACAAGTTTGGGGTTCGGTGTCCTTTGGAAATTTGGCCTCCTACCCTCTTCAATTCCAGCTATAAAGCCTGCTGTTGGAAATGTTTCTGTAGAAGTGGGCATGGAGTTGTTGGTCAGCCAGTGCTTGTGTGCTGGCTGGGCAAGATGACCAGCTTTCTCCGCCTTTCCTGCAGTGCCAGGATCTCTCTTCCTTTTGCCCAGGTGCTGATTTTAAAAAAAAAAAAAAAAAAAAAAAAAAAGTGTGGGGACTCAGTCTTGGAAACTTCCACCCATTTCTCACATGTGGCTGGTCACAGCCAACTGTGCACAAACCTCTTTGAGGGTATGGAGACTTACAGAGAGTGTGAGCACAGAAGGCTTGTTTCTTTACAAAACTTAGCCAAAAATAGGAAATTATGTAGATTGTCATGGCAGAATTTCAAGATCTAAATAGTATTTTAATTTTATTTTAATCCTAGATTCCTAAGGAGAAATCCTAGATTTCCTAAGGAAATGTGTACTCATGTGGGGCTGTATGTATGTATGTTTATCAATCCATATTCACTCCTATATGCTAGTTTTCTGAACGCCTGGGCCAATTTCTGCAAAATCTGACAATTTGATAGTGGTCTTGAAGATTTTTTTAAATCTCTAAAAATGCATGGAAATAAGCACCTTAAAAGAGAAAAACATTTTTCTTAATAGTTGCACTGAGGCAAAGGCTGACATCTAAGCTCAACTCTTAGTAGACAGCAAAGAATACACATAGGGAGATGCTATACATGCTCCAACCACAGAAGGAGATTCAATCACAGCGCATCCTTTATTGTGCACCAGAGAATCCAACCACAACGCAGAAATCCCCAGGAAACTACCCTGTGTTTTTTCTGCTGCTTATAGAAAAACTCATCTGGTCTGTTTGTTTGTGTGCTTGTGTTTTTATTTTATGGCAAAGCCGTAGGGCACGGCATTTTTAATTAGTATGCTATTGCTATAGGAAATGGTGAGAAAGGTCACAGAAAAATCCCTCGCTTGGCAACAAAAGCCCTTTAAAACCATGTCCAGCCTGCGCTCTGCTGAGCAGGGCGTTGAAGATGGGCAGAAACAAGGCGTGGGAACGTGGAGCAGAGTGCCGGGCAGCCCTCTCAGGAGGTGATGGGCGTATTTGGGAGGTTAAGGTGCCCTGCCAGCGCCGTGCTGCCCCAGGTACCTTGCATTCAGATGCTGTGCTTGCTGCCATGCTGCTGCTCGTTCCCGTGGCCGTCCTGTGCTAAAGGTAAACAGAGGCTGTAAGAATACAGTATCTAAAGAGGGACCAGGCTTTCATATGCTGTCAGTGGTGGGATTCACCTCACCAAACTATAGCTGTCCTGTACAAGTTATCCAAGGCTAAGCTATTTTCTATAAGATCTCTTTATAATCTGAATAAATAGGCAACAATACAGTAATCTCACCCTGGAGGTACCTTATCCTGAGGTAGATGGGGGTCTGTCCTCTGGGGACGACTGTTTCTCATCATGGACTTCAGCAGAGCTCAGGGTGACCTGCTGAGAACTGGACATTTCACCTGTAGACACCCTGTTAATCAAGAGCAAGTGAATTTCTACTCCTCAGTGATGGTCTCTTGAAAAGAGGTGTTTTAGTGCAGGGTTTTAGTCCCCCTCTGACAACAAGCTCAGCTCAAGACTGATCATCTGATGATGAGCAGACATTGTCACCACCCAGCTGCTGTGAACCCCCCCACTGCTCTGAAGCATAGGACAAGGTTAGGATGCTGCCAGATGGACCTTAAATCTGATTGCCTCCGAAAAGAAAGTGCAAATAACTTCTTGTGTGGAAATTGTGACTAGGGCAAACACTTGGTTACCGGGATGTGCCCTGAAGATGCTCGTGTCCTTGTGTTCAGTAAGGGAGGCTCACAGACGTGCTCGGCGTTGGCTGACTGCTACCTATGGACAGCACTCCATTGTGGCAGCAAAGAGCAGAAATCAGAGATGTTAGAAATCCTCCCTGGTAAGGGCTTTTCTGGTTATGTTGACAAAACAAGGATGTATTTATCTTCTTTGCTCTCTGTTTGCTGATATTCCCAGCACAATCAGGAGGCAGTTATATGGCTGCCACTAATCGAGCCCAGCTGATTCTTGCAAAGAAAGTTTCTGCTTAAAATTACCGTGCTGTCTTGTGATATATTAAGAGAACATGGCAGCCTCTATTTCTCCTTTTGCCACTTCTGTCTGTTCTATATCCAAGTGTGGGGATATGTGACCATGTATACGCTCACTCTTTTATGAGTACTCTGCCCTGGTTGTATTTTCACTCTTTCTATTATTTCTGCACACTGTAAAAGTTATGAAACTTGAAGGAAGAAGCCAACAATGTGGCCTGTTCTAGGAAGAGATGCTCTTTCTATGTGGGGACTGGGGTGTTGGAAAGACTGACACTTGTTTTTGTCATAAAAATGGCTTTTGCGTTTTGCTCCAGTCTGGCTCAGTAATACCTCTGTGAGATCGCTGGCAGTTCCAAATACCCTTTTGCTATGCTCTCTGCAATTATTTATTTTATGGTGTCGACTACTTTGCATTGTCAGGACGTCGTTGCGGGCCAATATTTTACTTGGCAAAAATCTCGGAGTCACAAGCTCAGCCTCTAAAATTTCCCACTGTGAGTGATTGGCGAAACCGAAGCACGCTCTTGCATCTGCGAAGGACTTGTGGGTAAAAGAGGGGGATTAGCAAAGAGGTGAACTCAGCCGCGTGCACTTTGCGTGCAGCATATGGGGTAATTTAACCATCGTAACTCAGAGTGCTGCAAGATGATGCTTGTGACTCCTCCCCAGCGTCTACAGCTGTGAAGTGCTAAAGTATGCCACTCTGCTTTATTGGAGGCTGGAGACCAAAACCAGTGGGAAATCTGAAATTAAAACTTATCCTGTATTGGATTTGTCATCCCTGAGGTGTGGATGCTCACCCTTGTGTGTGCACACACACAGAGGCTCGCAAACAGCAATTGATTATTTCAGGGACAGAGATGGGCGGAGGTGGATGTTGTGTTTGTGGATCTGGTCTGGTGAAGTTTCTCTTCTCTCATCTGAAACCTGATGGGTCAGGTTCTCCTGGCAGGAGAGAGAGAAAGTGTGGTGCAAACTGGGAGAGGGGATCTGCTGAATGCTGAGATGGCTCAGCTTGGATGTCTCATTGCCATGCCCTTATTTAGAGTTCGATGTAGGAGCAATTATTGCTCTATTTTGATTGAAGCATTGGCTTTTTTTTTTTTTTAACTGTCAGGCTGTTGCATTTGCTGTGGATGAGCCTTGTATGTATCATTTTTACAGAGAAGCCACCACATCCTGGTGAACTGGAGCACAAAGCTGTTGCAATGAGTTGCAAGGCAGAGCATACTGGTAGCCTAAACCCTAGCTGTAGGTAAGCCCTGTGCACCCCACAGCAGGCTACACGTAACGCTTGTGCTTATGAGGAGCACAAATGGGCAAACCTCCTAGAGATTCTCTGTGTCAGAAGAGCTTCTTCCTCAGCAAATGGCTGCTTCTGTCTTGCCAAACCAGCTCACCACTAGCAGCAATATTGGTGGCGGCAGTGGGACAAGATGCCTCTCCGTCCTGGTTTGAATGGTCCTCTGGCCATAGGAGGTCTCGCAGATTTACCAGGGCTTGGCCAGGTACCTGTCCTTAAAGACCTGAGGACTGGAGATGAAACCAATCACTGCAGATGAGTCCAAATGATGTAGGAACAAACAACTGCAACTCACAGTTTTGTTAGTCAGAAGTGGGATCTAAGCCTGGATTGCCAGAGCAGCAGAGGGTGGGTTGTGTTTCACCCCAGGAGAATTTTGAGGGTTATTTTGGCGGAGCACAATGGAAAAAGCATGGACTGTGGCTGCCTTCGCAACTCTTGGCTGTGTGGATGACAAAGTTTGCCTTCTGGCCTGCCAGGCCTTTTCGCCTTCATTAGCACAAACTTATTTTGGAGCTTTTTGTTTTCCAATCTCCTTCTGGCCTGTCTGTGAAGCCCACAATGATGGGAGCATCCAGCAGATTTGAAAATGATGCGAGTTACGTTTTGTATCATCTATGGCTGGAATTTCAGTGCTGCAGGGTCAGCTTTAAATTACCCCTGGAGAGTTCGTTGTGTTTTATAAGCTGAATGGCTTGGCTCACAGCCGTTTGATTTTTCCAAATAGTATAAATCTATAGACATTTGCCTTTGGCACAGAAAACTCCCCACTTCGAAGTCAAGAATAATTATTTTCCCAGAGCCAAGGTCAGCAGCTGGAGTCAAATAATGGGATGAAAAAAGCCACTTTTGTTGCTTTTCACATGATTTTTTTTTTTAAAGTAATTTCAATACATTAGCATCTGCCCCTTGCTCCCATGGCAGCCCAGGCAGAGTCCCTTAACCCAGGTACAGCTCCCAGGATCCTCCAACGGGGTAGGAATTTCCTCTCAAGATGAATGTCCCATGAACAGCAACGCATCTAACAACCTGGAAAATCACCCCCACCTTCTTCTCCAGCTTCCTGAAAAAAACTTTGGAAAACCTGAGTTGAATTAGTCATAAGTAAGGTCATACAGAGACAAAAGCCCGGCACGTTTGTCAATAGAATCCATGCTGTTGTCAGAGTGGATGCTTTGCAACACTTGCTAGTTTTTCCACCTTAACCCAAAGCCACAGAAATAGAGGTGAGAAAAGAGGGGAGAGAAAATGAGGGCTGGTTTGGAAATCGCCTTGCAGCAAGCCTTAGGTTCTGCCCTTGTGTGATTTGCATCTACCCATTGAAGAGCTCAAAATCTGCTCCCACCTCAGCAGGAGTGCATGCGTATGTCTGAGCACGATGGGTTTGGGGATATTGTTGAGCTCCTTGGGACAGTTTAGTTCTGCTTCTAGACCCAGACACATTGCCAAGTCCACCATGGTGCAATGAGCTGCTCAAGCCCACCAAGCTGTGCTGGCTCCCCACACCAGTGCCCTCTGCTATGGGCACACACCGCGTTGTGAAACTCAGCTTTGCCTGCAGCGACAAATGCACAGAGAGCCACGAGAAATGGCATGCAGCCGGTATTCCCCTGCCTGATGGTGGGTGTTTCCCTAAGATTTTTCCAAATTAATCCAAAACCTCACAATTTCCCTTATTTTTATGGCAAGCTGGAAACAATGTACTTCACATCAATTGAAACCTTTCTTTTGGATTCCTACTTTTTTAGAGATAAATTATCTTAGCAAGCAACTAGCACTAAAAATGCCAATTTCAGCTTTAAAAAAATAACTTAAATGGAAAAATTGGGCAATACAAAATTCTTTCCCAAGAGGATTTTGAGGGGACCAGGTTCTCGCTCTGCTGCTTTGGAGCAGCTGGATCTCCCTTGCTGGCCATGGTGCTGCTGTGCTGTGTGCTGGGGCTGTCTCGGACCCTCCTGCCTCTCCTGGTGTGGGTTGAAGGGTGACCTCCTGCACAACCCTTTCCACCTGGTTCTGTGGAGAGAACTTGGGATGGAGGAGAGAAGTGCCTCATAGCTGGCCCGACTGGTGGTTTGGAGGAGAAAAACGTACACTGCATCTGCACAGGATATTATTAGCGATATCTAGCATGATTTTCCTTCTTGAGACTGTTGAACTTATTAAGGATTATTATTTCAGGCATCCTTTCCCTCTGCTACTGAAAGCCCATTAACATGGAAAACAAACCCTGCTCTCTCTGAGCACATGGATCTTTTTGGTCTGGACCAGCTTGTGTCAGAGTGACATAACCCAAAAAAACAGTAGGAACCATTTGACTGATATTCTGCTGCCAGAAATATTGAAGGTTAAAATAATTCTTGGCAAGGTCTCCCTCCTCTGTGGATCCCAGGTGTTGGACATGCTGATTCCAGCCCTGCCTTTGCTGCCTTGGCCTCTTGCGTGGCTGTGAAGCAATTCATGGCAGAGAAAGCGAAGGGCGAGGAGCCACAGCCGAGGGGGACAGGCTGGGCTTGGGCCAGCACACGTTTCCCGCTCTGCTGCTCCCCGTCCTCTCGGCTCCATACGGATTTTGCTGTGTCCTGGTAGTGCGGTGGGACGTGGGCTGTGAAGGCTTTTCCTGGGCTGGGGAGGAAGGCACCCCAGGGCTTTACCATGAGCCATTGCCTCCAGGCTAGGACACGGTTCTCCTGGCTGTGCAAAATGGGGGAAATTTGGGCAAAACCCCCAGATCAGACAATGGCAGTGAGACGCAGAAAGGTTCTCCATTGAAAACCACAGGTGATGGCTGAGGGGAGGTGACAGGTATTGCTTTGCAATCCTGGGACATTGTTGTTGTATGTAGTTCCACGTTGGCATGCCTTTTCTTTCCCTCTTTATTATCTGAATGTCAGTATTTTTTGTATGTCAAAATTGAAGGTGTTATTTGTTATCTTTTCTACATGGTTAATGTATCTCCTCCTTCAGCTTCCTCACTGTTAAGTTGTACTCCCTGCATAAATATTGGTCATATTCTGCTCTCACCCTGCTAAAAACTGACCCCTGGGGTTGCTTGGGGTGTTAGCTGATATGACTGGCTCAAGGGGAAGGGTGAGGCGGCCGATGTCCTTGGAGACCTTAGAAGAAAAACTTGTGATTTCATGGCAACATTTAGCATGACCTTGGATAATTCACTTCTCCTTTCCTTGTCTCACTTCCAAATCTGCTAAATAATGAAAATAATGATTCCTCCTTTGTAAGATAGGTCAACGCCTTGGTGATTGGCCTTATTACATATTTTTAGTGGAACAGGCCCATTTTTGTGAAACAGCCAGATTTCTGGCTGGTGCAAATCAGGACAGTTTTGTCACAGCCAGAGCAGAGCTATTTTGCACCAGATGTGTCCCCAGACATCCACTTTGCAGCTTTATGTGCAGGCAGGTCGGAGCGAGGCCGACTGTTCACCCGCCTGTTTCTTCATTGCTCTGCACCTAGTGTTGCTGTTCCTGCCTGTCCTGAGTGGGTGTATAATGGTTCCCACTTGCATTTCACGTGTGCCCTGGATGGGTAAACAGGTTGAGGACTGGGATGGTCTGGCTTGGAGACCTGAGATGAACATACCTTTCTGCACAGCTTAATACCAATCATACATGCTTTGTACCAATGGGTCCTTCCGTACCCAGATACCCATGGGGTTTCACCATGTGTGTAAGTGGTGTAATTGAATCCTGCAGAAAAGGCTCCAGTAAGTGCTCAGCAAAAGAGCGTCTCTCCTCACCAGTCCTACAGCCTAATAAGGCATGAGTTTAATTGAAGCAGCTGAGCAGGGTATGTATTTTCCATATAATAAGCAGGGTGTCGACAAGGTTTGTTCACTCCAGGCTGCCCAAGGTGTGCTCGTTTGCAAGTATGAGCCCCTCCAAACCAAGCAGAGCACCAAATTCTTTTTGTTTTACATGGTGTGTACTCGGCATGAACTGTCCCTTGCTTTAAGCCTCACGAGTTGATAACGTTTCTTGGGAAACAAAAAGTTTGCACCAAGTTTGTCTTCTTTAGATGGTTGCTTCTGATTTCATTTGGCTTTACACCTGCGTTGTACCAACCCAAGCTGAAATGGGAGTAGCTGCAGTTCCGCCGTGGGCCACAGTGTCAGAGACAGCTGCAAGGTCTGTGCAAAACCTCAACCCTGATTAAGTCATCTTGGCAGCAGGGTGGTGCCTGTGGGTTTTGGTGGCTTGTGTATGGAGCACACCTTCCAGCAGGCCAAGTGTGGTGTGTGGGGAAACTGGTGGTGATAGAGGAGATGGGGCTGGGGAGATGTGGGCTGCGTCAGCAAAACATGGTGGGAATCCAAACTTTTTGATAAAATGACAAAAATTAAAGCTAGTTGTGGGAAGAGGATGTGAATTACTAAGAAGATACTTTGGCAGAGAGAGAAGGGGGTAAATCAGATGGGTTGCCAATCGTGAAAGCCACAGATGAAATATAGGACGTGCGACTTGGCGTGCGGGGGAGGCTACTGGTTTGAGCTGTCTTGGTATTACCAGCCACAACAGGCCTGTTTCACGTTACGGCTGTCAGTCTTCTGTATTTGTGGAGGTGCCAGGATCACTTGCATGGCATTAGCAGGAAGGAACAATTCTCTGAACAGCAGTTTAATGTAGCGTTGGATCTGATATTGGCATCTCTTTGAAATAGGATTTGATTTTTTTTTTTTTTTAAATTCTTCCCCCCTGTGCTGTCAGTGGTGAAGTTTGCAGGACCAATTTATCTCTCCATTGGCAGAGTCTTAAATTTAGATATCTGTAAAACTCGACTTCTGCTCATAGGACCATATTTTCCACCCTCATTAGTACTGAAATTTAATTTTCCTACAAAAAGACCAAAGAGCTGTGTAAGAGGCAAACATCAGACTGGAAGGACAGGAAGAAATGGTGCCACCCTGAAATTAAGTCTGACTACTTTAGAATTTTGGCCTTATTCAAATAAGTAGTAAAATTTGCATCAGCTTTCGCTCAGCTGAGATAAACTTTAATCTATCGTAGATCATAACCCTTTGCCGCTTACAACGTGAGTAGCGTGAACATGGGTTTCTAGGCTCCGGGCAAGTCTGATCGTGGCTTGGTTCGTAGATACCTCACCAAAGCTAATTGGAAAAGTCACATTGGCTTCAGTGTGATCAGGTTTGGGCCCTGAGGCCATCTTAGCTTTTTAGTCAGACGAGATCAAGTGTTACACAAATTCAACACTTGATGAATCATCTCCTAGGTTATAGCTTTTCCCATTGCAGGGAAAGGGGTGTATTGGACAATCCAATATGATCCTTCCCTCTTTAGCTACTAAGAAACTAAGCCAACTAAATCTTCTGGCAGTAGACATTTGAAAAAGGCTGGAAACTGCCATGCCATGAACGTGGCAATGCGCTGTAGAAACAGCTTTACACTGAAATGCTGTTTTATTACCGCAGTTGCCATAGTTCCTGGTTCTGGCAGAGATTCCCTCCCCGTAAACCCCGGCTTTAAAGGGAGGTGTTGTAAGTCAGCTGTTGTGACTCCCATCAGGCTGAAACTTGGCACCAAGACACCCATATGGTAAACTGGATCTCTGCTGCTCTGCACAACTTCCGTCTGTCCCGAGCAGCGAGACATGGAAGCTACAGGGAAAAGGCACCCACCTGGTGCAAAGAGGGCCCTTGCCAGCCAGGTCTCTGCTCCATTTGAGCGTGCCGTGCCCCACAGCGGTAGGAAAGAAGGTGGGACCTGAGAAAGTCCCCACTGCCACCCCAGCATTGCCAGGGAGAAGCTCAGCATGAAGTGCTGGCGTCTGTTCCACCTCTCGTGAGCCATGCGGAGGACCAGTGCTGGCCTCCCTGCAGAAGGCAGATGTTCTCTTGGGGCTTATTCAGGAGGACTGGAGGTCAAGGTGTGGATGAGATGGCCAAATTTTTCATTTCCTGGCAACAGTCTGCAGTCATTTTTGGTTAGCAGGAAACAAGTAGAGTTTTTTTTTCCACTTAGCATGAAGCAAGCCACCACTAGAAATATCCCACCTGGAGGTCAGTGCTTTTTGTGAAGGTGGAGATATGGCATGGCAAGATGGCAGGTAAACTAAAGCCTAGGCGTGAATGATTTGTGTCGTGGTCTATTGCTGTTAGCGTAGGTCCTGTACACAACCAGGCTTGTTCTCACACCGCGTGTCAGGATCTGTGCTGCTGCAGAAAGCTGTCAGTGATGGAGGGGAGCGAGCAGTGCCCCTTTGGGGGATGTGCATCCACATGCTGCTCTTGGAACTCCCTGGCTCAGAGAGACTCAGGCCAGGTTTGCCATGTCAGAGCTGCAGAGAAGGGAAGGGGCAGAAAGGTCTTTAAAAACAACAAAACAAAAGAACCAACTAAAAAAACACCCACAGTTCTACCCCATGGGCCTCTGGTCCTGAGTTGTGTCAATGCTCAGGGATCCTCTGTGCAGCAGGGACAATGGTTACCTGTCATGTGGGGATCGCCCTGCCACAGGCAGGTCACTCAGCAGGTTTCTGTTTGAAGTTTAGACAAGATCTGGATATTTTTTCTTTTCTTTTTTTTTTTCTTTTCTTTTTTCTTTACTTCTTGCCTTGCCGGGGCAAATGCTCTCCTGTTGTTTCGGAGCCAGCTGTGCTTTATGTAAACCAGATGCCCATCGCAGATGGCTGTCAGGTGTGGCTGCCACCAGCCAACCCGTGCCATGACTGATCCACGCTGGAGAGTTCGGTTTGGGAAAGCCAAGGCTCTACTCCAGCCCTGTGCCCTTCTCACGGCAGTGCCAGTGTCCCTGCCAAGACACCGAGGCCGTGCAGGACCCATGTTTCAGCAGCATCTCCCAAAGTTTGCCTGGGTGGGACCTGTCCAAGCCTGATGCGGGCATGCAGCCACTGCCTTGGGGGGAAGATGCTTTTGGAAAAAGAATGCCAGGAGCAGTTATGGGGAGATGTGAGATGGCCTGCGGAGATCACAGCCTCCCACTTGCTGCTGCAGAGCCCCAGGCAGCCAGGGCAGATGAGATGCCTTCCTCTCCCTCCTAAGCCAGGGTTTGCTTATGAAAAATGAACCACGTGCCCTGGTCCTTGCCACCAGCTCCTTTCCTTACGGGTTTCTGTGTGCTGCAGTTGCATTTTGCAGACATCTGGATTCAATAATGCGTTGATACAGCCCATAAAATTAGAAACCGAACACTGCGGAAGGCAGAGGTCAGCGAGTGATTCATCCTGATACAATGCGCTGGGGCTGGAGCTCTCTGTGACTCAGGATGGGGCTTTGCGGGGTCCTGGGGGTGCAGTGGGGCAGCCCCCTGCCCACAGCTCCCTGTGCTCCAGGAGGAGAGGTGGGAAAGCAGGGGGAGGCATTCATCCCCTCCGGCGTTTCCATGACCTTGGAGAGAGAGACCTGGCACCTCCCGCCTGCGAGTATCTCCATGGCTCGCGGAAGAAGTGCTGTGCAGCCTGTTATTGGGAGGCTAATTGAGGACTTGGAAAAATTGGGCTCATTTCCTCTCCACAAACTTATTGTGCAACTACACGCAAATCCCTGCTGTCCTTCTGGCCTACTGCTACGACCATAAAACCAGGACTATAGCCCCGTTTTGGGTGGAGAAGTCTCCACGTGTGCATGAGCTTGTCCCCATGGTGTGGCTGGGCAGCAAGGCTGAACTGCAGCCTGCTGCTCACCTTCCCCCATCTTGCAACACTCTCCAAGCACCCAAGTACCTGTGCCATCATCCTTGAGGAAGAGGAGGTGCCTGCAGTGTCCCCTGGCTGGCTGAGGTGCCAGCTGGAGCCTGGCTCTGCCCAGCAAGTCCTTCCCTGCAAGCTGGCATCGGTGCTTGGTGCCCTGAGCCTTGCCATGAATGGTTTCACCACCCCAAACTCCTTCCTGCCCTGGTGCCTCTAGGTCACCACTGTCTTTGGACAGGTTTGGAGAGGTGAGAAGTCTGCTCTGGTGAGACCCCACCTGGAGCACTGCCTCCAGCTCTGGAGCCCCCAACGTCAGAAGGATGTGGACCAGTTGGAGCGAGTTCAGAGGAGGCCACGAAGATGCTCAGAGGGCTGGAGCCCCTCTCCTGTGAGGCCAGGCTGAGAGAGCTGGAGCTGTTCAGCCTAGAGAAGAGGAGGCTCCGGGGAGACCTGATAGCGGCCTTCCAGTGCCTAAAGGGGGCTGTGTGTGAGGAAAGATGGGGAGAAACTCTTCAGCAAGGCCTGTTGTGACAGGACGAGGGTTAATGGTTTTAAAATAGAAGGAGCTAGATTCAGACTAGAGATCAGAAAAAAAATTTTCCGCTGAGGGTGGTGGAGCACTGGCCCAGGTTGCCCAGAGAGGGGGTGGATGCCCCATCCCTGGAAACATTCCAGGCCAGGTTGGCCGGGGCTCTGAGCAACCTGATCTGGTTGGAGATGTCCCTGCTCCTTGCAGTGGGGTTGGACTGGATGGGCTTTAAGGGTCCCTTCCCACCCAAACCCTTCTGTGGTTCTATGATTCCCTCTTTGCCATGCCCTGTTACTCCTCTCTCCCTGGTGAGCAAAGCTGGAGCCATTGTTTTGTTCTGCAACGTGCCAGCCCCAGGCCTGAGCGGGGACCGAGGGATGGGTGTAGGTTACACTGCACGCGGGGGTTTAGAGCTTATGCTTTAATATATAGAAATGGAGAATGAAAGAGGAGAGGATGGAAAGGTCAGAGTGCAGATTCAGCCTGGACTGCTGTGCTGCTGAGCAAAATTTCAGAGAGCCCACGGATACCCTCATGCCTGCACGCACGAGTGTGCATGCCGGACAGTGCGCGTGCAGGGCTGTGTGTGCGTGTGTGTGCTCATCGCCCTGGATTTACCTTCTGCTTTCTGAGCCCAGTGGTACTTGCTCACATCAAGAGAGCGAGATGTTGCATATTTGCGTGCTGACAGCATCCAACCCGCCGTCTCCAGAGCACAAAGGCGCTCGCCAGAGGGATGAAGGATTGTTTGCAACATCGTCCGTGCGGGCACTGACTCACGCAGGGACGCTGGGTGATGGGGGAGGGACGTCAAAGGCCTGACCCCTGCCAACAGACCTTACCTGCAGGGCTGCGACAGCTTTCAGGCAGCGTTTGCTGCAGCGAGATGTTCTTTGTGAATCTCGGCTGGAAGTTGGTTATCACCCGGTGTGTGTCACTTGGCTGTCGTAGGAAACACAAGACAGGACACTGGGAGTGGGGACTGCTGCTAAGGCTGGCGGCAGCAGCAAGCAGGCAGTGGTGTGATGCCAGCTCTGGGCTGGGGCCCTGTACTGGCCAAACTGAGGAGCTGGGCTGGGGCTTGATGCCGCTGCTTTGGTTCTCGTAGAGCTCTGTGGCAATGGTGTTTGCTGATCCTGATCAGAAGGAAGAGGAGGGGTTTACGTCACCCCATGCAGGACACGGTCTAGACAAGAGGTTTTATCATAACTATTGTTTTTTATCTTAATCGTTCTGCCATTTTTATTCCCCCTGCTTGACCTCAACACATGGAGACCACCGGTCCTGTTGGCATGAAACCATGTTTTCCTACTACCCTGTAGCCAAGATGATAATCTCCGGAGCCACTTCCTGGGCAATTTTTGGGTGGATAATATCTGCGGTTTCCCTTGTGTTTGCACAAGTATTTATATCTGCAAATACATGGAGCAGCTCTCAGCCCCTGGTGTTGCAGAGGAGCATCTTACACTTCCAAGCCCTGACAACTTTTCCTCCCCCTGCACCTTCATCCTGGGCAAAGCCGTTAATGTCCTGGCCTGCGACGCGCTCTTTCACACCCATCCTGCCAAATCCCTCGCTTTGCTGGGAGGGAGCTTGCTGACAACTTGCAGTGTTTACAGCTACCCAGGTGCTCCAGCACCGAGGGGTTTTGTAGCTCAGGTCACTCCTCAGGGCAGGAGGCACACGCCACACGGCCTGGGGGGCTGTCTTCCCCCGCCGTGCTGGTGCCGAACTCTTGGTGGAAACCAAGTCTTGTGGCATTGTGTGAGCGTGGGTTTAGCAGCAGTGGGGAATAATCTGATTTAGGAGGCTGGCGCCTTTGCCCTGCAGCATCGATCCTGGAATGAAGCCCCAGGGATGCTCCTCACCCTTACTCCCCCTGTTGCTGTTTGAGGGGGATTCCCTAAAATTAATAAAGAGGTGGGATTTTTGCAGAAACCTCGGTATTCAGTGCTGGACAAATGAGTTGCCGAGAGACAGTCTTATGTTTTGCCATGAGGCTCTAGGCTGGACATCAGCAGGCTGAGTTGGAGCCTGGGGCCAGGGGAGCTGTGTGTTTTTAACATCCAATTGTGGGTTTTAATGCTGGATTGGCAGGTGCTGCAACGGCCCAGACCTTGGCTGTGAGGGCGTGAAGTCTGCTTGCTCTGAAAGTGCCGCAGGAGTGTGCCCAGGAGCTCCCCGGTGCAGGCTGCGCACAGTCGGCATTGCGCGGCTTCGCAGAGACCACTCGCGGTCACTTCCACAGCCGGTGTGGATCTTGCTCTTTTAAGGTGAATTTTAGTCCCATCTAACTGTGCTAAAGGCAAACTGATATTCCCTGAGGAAGCACAGGCAGGATCAAAGACCAGCAAGATCTTTTTTCTGGAAAGTTTGGCTGGATTAGGCTAGGCTTTTATAAATATGCAGATCAAGTACACGACCTGTGTTTCATTTCAAGGATATTTTATTAACTTTATTTTTTTTGACTTGTCATGGCTTGAGCGTGGCTTGGCTGAACGGCTTCAGACTGTTAACAGCTTTGGCCTTGGTGCAAGCTTGTGCTGTTGACTAATTTGCAACGGGTTTCTTTAATTATAAATGCTCTTACTTTTTCGCATCAGCACAGTCTGTGTGGCAGATACAGCTTTTTAGAAACCACGTGCCTGGGCCACGAGGGATTTGTGGAGGCTGTGGCTCAGCTGGGAGCGCAGGCACGGGCCACACAGGCATTGGCGGATGCGCAGGGAGAGGACCAGACGTGAGTGGGGAACACCAAAAAGTGGTGTGTGGAGCTCTTAGCAAGAGGGTGGAAGCTCAATACTGCTGAAAAATCACACCCAAGTAGTCTCAAATGGTGCAGACAGAGTTGTCAGCTGCAGAGGAAACCCCCCATCTTTCACTCCTCAACGGCATTTCTGCTCTGCGATGGGAGCCGCGAATGTTTCGGAGCCCGCAGAGCAGTGTGGAGGCTGAAGCACCTTTGCAGGGTGGCAGCTGGGGAGGAAATGCCCAGCTAAAGGAGGAGAAACAAATTAAATAAAAGCTCTTTCTATTTTCCTAATTGCTGATGTTTAAAAAAACCAACAACTACAAACAAAAAAAAAACGCAAAGGAGTTCACGGTGGGACAGGAGCGCAGCTTTGTTGTGTTGTGGCCCTGGCTGGGTTTAGTAACGCTGCTCTTGATGCCAGGGTGCTCGCTGCTGCCGGTGCCTTTGAGGGGAACTGGAGCAAATCGGGCTGCCTGCTGCAAAGGGAAGGGCGAGTGCTGAAACAAAAGGCTGTGCTGCCAGCTCCGCGGGCTGGAGAAGCCGTGGAGTCCTGACTTAGTGCTGAAATCAGCCACAGAGGGAAGGAGAAGTTAATTAGATGGAATACATCGCGTTATGGGGCTTGCTGGTAACCGGGCGCAGGAAAGCTGCGGTGACAGAGGAGCGTTGGTGCGGCGGGCAGCGCGGAGCGGCCGTGTCTGGACATGCTGCCGCAAGACCAGGGCCGTCAGGGTGATCTGACTCACTGGCACCAGGGCCGTGTTCACCAGAGCCCGGGGAAGGGTCTGGGCTCTGAGGTGCTGCCGGGCTCTGGCATGTGGAGCCTCAGCGTAACAAGACGGCGTTGGGGTGCAGGTTTGGCGTTGGGTAGGTCCAGCTCCCCTCCTCCTGTTGCACTTTTGGCTTTGTACCTGTGCCCCAGCACCAATGCCCAACACAGTAACCTGCCTGGTGGAGGTGGCCCATGAGTGACACACAAGCGCTGCGTGGGCTGAGCCTGAGGGCTCCCCACCTGCGGGCTGGCTCCCGCACGGGCACCCTGGGCACTCTGCTTTCGTGTCCTGGGTCCGGTCCCGTGGAGCAGCCTGGGCGTGGTACGCAGCTGAAGCTGCCGGCTTCTGAATCACACTTTGGCTCCGGCCAGCCAAACCACACGCGCAGCTCCGAGCTGAAAAAATAAAAAGCTCTTCCAATTTCCACCCCCCCACACCCCTTCCCTCGCCCCCAGCTCCGAAAGAAAAAGAAGAGTTCAGGAGTTTCACACAGCATCTAGTTTCAGGCAAATGTTTTCTGTAAAGCTAATTGAAAATATTCCCCCGCGCTGTTCCCACTCACACTGTTGGGGATGTCAGGGCTGCAGCAATGTTCCCGCGCATCCCCAGGACGGGGTGCGGGCAGCCGCCGGCCGGCACACCATGCTGAGGAAGGTGCTGAGTGGTTACAGTGGGAGCCGGGAGATTTTGTCAGATCCTTATAAAATCTCGGAGCTTTATGGCAACTGCTCAGCCTCGGAGAACAACCATCCCAAAGAATTCATGATGCAAATACTCGTCCCAGACTTTTCAGAGGCGAGTGTGAAATGGCTGAAATAATCAAATTTTGCATAGCGTGAGCTGATTGGGACGTGTGGCTCCTTGTGACAGTGTTTGCAGCAAAGCCTCTCTCCCTCATCTCTGTTCTCTGACGCCCACCTTGCTCAGCAAGGCCCTGAGGCTGCCCAGGGTGGGATCCACGTTGGACCCCATGCGGGGAGGCGATTGCTGATGTCTGCGCATCCCCGAGGGACCCTGGCCTG
This sequence comes from Ardeotis arabs, assembly GCA_011801015.1. NCBI lineage: Eukaryota > Metazoa > Chordata > Aves > Otidiformes > Otididae > Ardeotis > Ardeotis arabs. Next base: position 21,004 of record JAAGAY010147927.1, read on the forward strand.
TTGGGATGGGCTGCATCCATCCGCAGGCTGCTGGTGGGACACCCAGCCTGGGTACAACCCCATCCCGTGCCTTTGTCGGTGCCGGGTTTGGGTGTATGGATGAGGGCTGCGGGAGGAGCGAGGCTCCGTGCGAAGGCTCAGGTTTAGGGGCCGGGCATTGACTTTTGGTGAATTACCTTCATATTCTTAGTTCTCCACTCGCTCACGACTGTCACAACAAGAGAGCCTGGAAAGACGCCCAAACACACCAGAAAGGAATCTAATTTCTTTTCAAGGGAGTTGCTGCAGAAAAAACATCTGAGTTATTTGCTAAGCTCTAATAATGATACTTTGCATTTGCATTGCAGCTTCCACCTAAGGGCATCTTGGCACAGCCGGTAATTAAACCTCCAAGTCCTTGTGAGGGAGACAAAGCCCTTCTCTAACATTTGACAGACAGCTAAACTTTGGGCCAGGGTCAGATTAAGTGGCTTGCTCGGAGATGTACATTGAGTGTGCGGCAAATCCAAACTCAAACAAGGGCCTTGCTCAGCCCAAAGAGACATTTGGGATTCTGGTCCCTCCGCTCTGCTCCAGTTGGCTTTTTGTAAGCCTCTGTCGTTTGATGGCGGCTCAGAGACATCCCTTCGTGGTATTAAATGCAGGAAGGGCTTTTGTCGGGCTTAGGCAACAAGGAGAGCTAATTGCAAATTCAATTTTGTTTTAGAAAATGCGGCTCAGTCTACATTACCTTAGCAGCCAAAGAGTCATCTCTCAGGACTTCGCACCAGTGCTGTATTCATTTCAGGTCTGTTTTCTTTAGAGATTTATGGTCAGTAATTAATGGTAGAATTACATGTCGACATAATGACGGCTCCTGACACGGCAAAGCTCAGGGGCAGGGCACTGAGTGTCACTCATTGTTCGTTCCTGTTTCTTTATTTTGGAGGGTGAAAGCAGGCGCCTTGGCTTTGGGGTTTGCTCGGAGCTGGCTGCCCGGTTCCCGATGGGAAAGCCTTGTGCACTGGGGCTGGGTCAGAAGGCACCAGCACCCCACAGAAACCCACATCTCCCTTTGCTCTGCTTGAAAGTCTGTCATTTCTTATTGCCTGTCCTGCTCACTGGCCACCCTCCATCCACTGGGTAAATCCCAAAGGAGAGGACCTGCTGGGAATTTAGCACAGCTGGCCACTCATCAACATGGCAGAGCTGAGCCCAGCAGAGCTGTTTGAGCTGAGGGCATTTTCTCTGCTCCTCCAGGCTGTTTCTGGAGTTTCCAAACCACCTCCCCTCCACACAGTGTCTCGGCTGAACAAGGGCAGATCAGAAAGGTGGAGGGGTACGTGTGCTCTGGGCACGGGCAAGCGGGGACACGTGGTGGGCTCTTTGGACTCTCTTTCCCATAAGGAGCCGTGCTTGGCTGCACAGTTCCATCAAACAGTGGTGCTGCAGGCAGGATGAGGTCTTGGACCCGCTCTCCTGTCCTCTTTGACATCCACGGTGAGGGTGCGTCTCCCTGTCCTGGACTATCAATGGGACAGGGAGATCCCAGCAATGTCTGGTGGAGTTATTTTGGGGTTTATCACCTACACTCCTGCCCCAGGAACAGGGACTTAAGCCCTCGGGTGTTTTCCCCGCCTCCCAGTCACACAGCCCTATTTCAACCCCTATCTCTGCTCTACTCTAAGTGCAGCCAGTGCCACCTGAGTGAGCCCCAACAGCCATCAGCCAGGCTGGAGGGACACGGTCGTCCGTGGACCAGACCTTGGCTGCTCTTCCATCCCCATCTACTGGCCAGCCTAGAAAAGAGCTTTCCGGGGAAATTTCATGTAACTGCACAGTTTGTGGATGGATGGGTTTGGAACAGTTGAGTCACTGTGGTCCTTGTGTCATCCCCACTTGGTGGGGGGAGAAATAAAAAAAAGACAAGACAATAAATGCTCAGAAAGCCTAGCCTAGCAGGGAAGTTTACTCTGCCTTCTAGGCTTTGAAGTCACATTGTCTGATTATCCTGCAGCATGAACAAATTAGCCTGTGATTTAAGTGGGGAGTGTAATTAGCAGCCACCAGAACTGGGTGCTGCTGACCCCTCTCCTTCCCCGGTGCGCATATTTTCTCGCCCAAGCAGACGCTGTGTTTTCTTGCTCCTTGTGATGCTGGCAGAGCTGCTGGTAGCACAAGTCTGAATTTCTGCCCTAGGAGCTCATGTTTCTGGGCATGAATGTTACCAGGAGGTTGTGCCAGGAAGAATTTCCCTGGTTGCCCACCGAAAGCGTGACCATGGTCCCCTGTAAGGCATCACAGGGTGACTCCATCGTGGGGCCAGGCAGGCAAAGTAAGGCTGGGTACCCCTTGTTCCCAAGGGCATCGTTGAAGAGGGAAGGGAATGCATGCTCCAGGGAAGGGATTTCACCTCACACTCAGTGACGTGGTAATTTTCACTGTGATGTTTTTATAAAATGTATAGGAAAGAAAATGGCACTGAAGTCCCTAAAAACATTCTGACAGATGTAACACTCAGAAAACCCTCTGCAGTTCTTTTATTTGTTTCTACTTTAGATCAGATGCTCATCCTGTGTTTGGGATGTTAGTGCGTGAAATCGCTGATTGGGCTGGAACAAGCTTCCTCGTGTCCTGGGGAGTCGGATGCGCTCCTCCAGCAGCCTCGGACACTGGGGACAGTGGACCCACTGGCACCTCTGAGCTCTGCTCAGCCCTTCCTCCTGAAGTTTTCCTTTCAGATACATGGAGTAGGCAATTTCTGCCTTTTGCAGACACAGATCTGAAATGGAGAGAAATCCTGGCAGCTCTCAGCAAAGAAAATTCAGAGCTGCGGTGTAAGGAGCCATCCCAAACCCCGAACCAGCCGCAGCCATGGCCCTGCTTGGGGACGAGACGCAGCCTGGGCTGGTTTGTTCAGGGACCTCTCTGCTGTTGTAGTCAAGGCCTCAGTAAACCCTACTGACTGCACAGGTAAAGCACAACCCCTCCTATCCAGGTTCAGCTTTTCACATTTAAGAGAAAAAAGGCAAGTCCTCCTAAAGATGCAGCCAAAGCAGCAGTGACGCGGGACCTGGGGATGGGTTGTGGGATTATGGATATTGGCTGCAGGATTCATGGATTAGCTTGGAAGGATTATGTGCGGTTGCAGATGGGTTGCTGAGTGTCTCCCGCATGTATCTGCTGTGACCAGAAAAAATGATCAAAAAGTATTACTAGCAGCTAAAAGCAGAATATCTGCTAAATCTCAGGTGGGCAGCTGAGCCTGGATTTTGATCCAGCAGCTGCTAGTGATGGCTCAAGCACCACACACTGTCCTGAACCTGGGAACACACTGGACCATCAGACACGGTGAAAAGCAGAACGCAAACTCAACGACAGGTAAAGGGACGTGCTGCAGCCCCCTCTGCTTGGCGGAGGATTAGGAAATTCAGTATGTGCTTGGGTGCTTTGCTGAGCTCGGGTGGATCCAGCGTTGGGATTCTGTCCTCTAGCGTGTCTTCAGCATTTTGTCCTAGCTTGAACCTTGGGGAGAGTACACTTATGCTGTGGTCATGATGGCTGACATAGGCATACATGTCTTATGTGTATGTTCTCTCACATGGGAGATGGAGAGGGCTGTCCTCCACAGCTCGTGTGCAGACAGACCCCAGAGCTCCCCAGCTGCAAAGGCAGTGACAAACTGGAAGCACTGGACTGCTGGGGAGACCATCACTAAGTGTAAACTCGTTTGGATCTAATTACTTCAGCGCATCAAGTTAGGTTGTGTGGGAAGCTCGTGCACTGTTCCTCTTGCCATCTGCTGGCAATTAAAAATCTGGCCACTAGTTTTATTCCAAGGAAACAAAAATGTCCCTTTGTAGGACCAGTGGGAGAGTGGATGATACAGGATTCTCGAAACCACCTTAGTTAATGAAAATTACCCAAACCCCAACACCAGGGCTCTGGGGTGGAGACAGCTCTGTGTGATACGGGAACGTTTATATTTATTGTACGATTTTGTGTGTATGCAAAAAAAGTGCTTGAATTCCAAAGCCCTCATCTTCCAGGCCCATCTGGAAGGCATTTTTTCCTCTCACAAGCTTAGCAAGAGTTTACCGACGACCAGCACAATCTGTTTCAGTGAGGGGTGCTGGAAGATAGCTCTTGGGGTTACCTTAGCAGGTTTGAACTCAGGGTGGAAATCCTGCCTTTGCCCCAGCAAAAAGAAATGTGAGCGATGCTTTGCTTCTCTGAACAGGACAAGTCCTCTTCAGCTGCATGCAGAGAGCTATATCTTCTGCAGTGTGATGCTAGGCCATCTGCTCGGGCAGGCTGGTGCTACTGTCCCCGTGGCACCGGTCAGGGTCTGAGGTCCTGCAGGAAGGTGCAAGATGATTTCCCAGGGACAACCTTTCTCTTGTATGTAAACCCAGCAGATCGGTGACCACTGGCCTCAAGCTGTGATTACAGGTGTCTCGAGCACTTGCATTAGAAATAAGGAGCGAGATCTTCGTGGTACTTGGTGATGGTGCTAGGCTCTGGTTGTGACTCCTTTGAGCTCCATGGGCTTTGCCATGAGCTCCAACAGTGCACTACGACCCTGTTTCTGCCTTCCTGTCCTGGCCTTTGATGGCCGTCCAGGATGCAACTTTCTCATGCTGCTGGAAAATAATTTTCCTGACAAAGTTTTCCAATTTTCTGCTCTTTTGAGGTTTGGTTGTTGTGTTCCGCTCACATTTATTACGCAAATGCTTCGTCATCTATGGTCTGCTCTCTTTCAAGGACACTGTTTCTCCCATTTCCAAGATTGTGCTGCTCTCAACAGGTGGCCAAACAGCCCAACTCTGTGTCCACCTTCAGAACATCTCCTAGCTAGCATCAACGTGGAAAGCAGCAAGCATTGCTCTGTTACCACAACGTGGGGATTTTTATGAGCTCCTCAGATTGGCTTGAGGCAGGTGCTGAGGGCTTAATAAAAAGTGTCATGTAATATGACTTCCAAGCGTTTTCACTACCACTTAGGTACTGAGAGAAATCGGCTTAATCAGAGCCATGTGTAGAGATCCGCAATGCAGGACTGGGATGGCAGAGAAACCAGAGAAACTGGTGACTGCTGACTTACTCCCAAAGAAATGGCTGCAGCAATGCTGGGCTGTGGCTGCATTTTTACAAACCACAGCTATCTATATATAAAAATACACACACATATGCATGTATGGCATTAGTGGAAGTTCTTCAATTAGTTTGTGGAAGGAGATAAACGACCCTGCAGAGGCTTTAGGAAGGTGCTCCCATCTGCTGAGCGGGGAGACCCTGGGGGCACAGCCAGAGAGCTGCAGCGAGAGGGACCGGGACCTGGATCATTGCTGTAGGAGGTCAGTAGCCAAATAACTCCTCTGTCCCACGCTGATCATTCACCTCACTGGGACCAGAGATGGGCTATGAGCATTTGGAAATGCCTTTCCCCTTCCTAGGAGCGTGCCTGTGTCCCCCAGCTCCCGCGGGCCCAACGCGGGTCAGGCACGGCTGCGGGTCTGCCTGCCGTCCCAGCAGGACGGGGAGCCCTGCAGACAAAAGGCGAGGGGTGCGCGTGTTCGCGTGCCCTGCAGCAGCGGAGGCGGGGAATCACTGCTGCGAGACTGGGGTGAATCCCAAGGTACGAACTTGATCTCCTCTAAATGTGCACTGAGACTGTCTGCCAGCTTTGTGAAGAAGCCTATCCTTACAATTACCCGTGATCCCCAGGGATGTGAGACACTTAATCAGTGTCTCCTGACTGCTTGTCGGATTAATTACCCTCAGCATATGCATTTTCTGCTGTTTTCGGGGGAATCTGGTCATGGGAAAGTGAAGAAACTGCTCTGCTCGTTTTGGAGGAGGACGGCGAGGGCCTCGTGGCTCTGTGGTGGGGTGTCCAAGTGCAGCGTTGCTCCTGGGGGTCTCTGAGCCCGTCCTGCACCCCAGGCTGGCCTGGCTTTGCAGGTAATATCAGCAGGACCACGGCTTGCTCCTAAACATATATTCCACTCTGTGAGACTCCTGCCTGTGAGAGGAACCAGAGCAGGGGTGCAAACCCTTCCCAGGCTAAAACGTCCTGCCTCGGCCAGGGGGGATGGGGGTTTGAGGGAAGAGAGGGAAAGGGAACGGGAAAAAGGGTCAGGGCTCCTGGGGAACAGCTCTTTCCCTTCAATCCGTGGGCAGCAGTAATTTTGGCAGCTGCTCTGCTGATGGCGTGGGCCGCTTTCGTGTGTGCGTGTCCCCTCCCGCTTTCTCAGGCTGCGGCCCCGCTCTGAAAGCGAGCCAAGGCGTGGAAACCTAATCCTGCGCGGGGGTGGCGTGCCTGTCCCTGAACGCGTCGGGGATGGCGGCTGCCCCATTTTCTCCTCCGCAAGTCCGACGTGATGTTCAGCACTGCGTTCCCCCTCCCACGCTGGGGCCGGGTGGGGGACGCTGTGCGAGTGCTGCTCCGCACATGGCACCCGTTAGGGATACTGGGTGTGCAAACCAGCTGGCAAAACGGGAAAGCGGAGGCTGTGGAGAGCAGTGGGCAAGGCTGCCAAGACCCATTTCCCCCAGCTGACCCAGTTAGGGACCCGATGTGCTCCCACCAAAGGGTAGCGGAGACTCGTTTCCAGCACTGTCATTGGGCTGAGGTCCCCCCATGCCCTGGCGAGCGGCACTTTCTCCGCCGTGCGTCACAAGAGGGGTGTGATGTGATGTTCTGCTGCTGGGTTTCACTGCCTCATCCTACCGGTTGTCTGCAGCCAAGGGAAGGTGACTTCTCATGAATTCATCCCTGCGGGATCCCTGGGGTGTTTGCAGCATCAACCTGCTGCTTGCTCCTGCTTGGCCGTGGGCAGGTCCGGGAGCATGTCTTGGGGAGAAGAAACTGCAGCTCCCAAAAGACAAACCTAAATTCACTCTTCTCTTAAAAGATAGCATTTCTCCCTTGAACAAATCCCTGAAGATGCTGGGGGGGACAGCCAGCTCTGCATCAAGCGCAGGAAACGCCTGGGTGGGAAGCATGGCAGGTAATTGCTCAGAGTTCAGCAGCGCTGAAGGGCCAGTGTGGTTGGAGTTGCTGTGGTTTTGTTCTTCTTTTCCAAAAAATTGATAAAATCTGAGATATTTTCCCAAAAATCTCCCTATCTCTTCCCCCTCTCCCTGACAGAGGCTGCAGAGCAGAAATGAGTTTGGAGCCCCTTGAGCTTTTGCCATGGAGCACTTGGCTTGTTAAAATATTTGACATTGGGGTTCTTTATTACCTGCAATAAAATGCCTCTGCTAATCTTTAACGTGCAGCGTGGCGGAGAAAAGGGATTGCATTAAAAACCTGTTTATGGGAGTGTTACTAAAACATGTAAAAAGGAGTAAAAGTGAACGATGACTGAAAAACCTTCACTTCCATGACAGCAAAGGTGCTGCCCAGCCAGATGGTGCCTGGCAAATCTTGAGTTGCTTGGTCCAGACTTGACCCAAGGCTCAGTGCGAGGACCAACTGGCATCTCCCTCCCTCCCTCCCTTTGCTTTGCAGAGATTTCCAAGCTGCTGCTTTTTCCCCCTCCAGACTTAATTCACAACTTCAACGAGCCAGCCTGGAAACACGCCCACGCTGCACGGCTCAGCCTGCCCGCGGGCACGGCCGGAGCCACGGCACTGCCCTGTCCACCTGGCACTTGGGTTCAAACGGCGTTTTACGACAACTTTCCTTCTTTTATGTAGTTTGGACACTGAATATTACAAAACTAGTCTTTCCTGCAGCATTTAGGTTTTCATAAGGCTGCCGTTTACTGCAGTGTCTTAATCCCTTGTGGTTTTCAATATTTTTGTCTGTTCTCCCTATTGCATGAGTGGGGAACGGAGTGAAGCGGCTGTGGTCCCAGGGCGAGATGGCAGCGCTGTACCTGCTGCTTCAATAACCTGACAAAACCATTTCAGCCCTTTGGAAGGACGATTTGGTCTCAGCTCCTGTTCAGGACAAGGTCTGGGAGTGTCTGAGCTGTAATCGCACGGACATGCCTATTCCCAGAGCTCTGCTATTGGATTTCAGACAACGGAGAGGAACAGCATCAGGTGTTGATTTTTTTTTTTCTGTTGCTTTTACTCCACAGTCTATTTTTAATATCATTTTTATTGGATTGAAGATAAACAGCAAGTGGATGAGTTCCCATGGGAATCCGGGTCCATCCACCGCTCCCGTCAGTTTAGCTGAGGGGAAAGTACAGTCACGTGAGAGTCCCTAGTGCTTTTGGTGTGGGAGCGCTGAGATTTCCCCTCTTTTTATGATTTCATTGTATTTACTAAAGCTGGTTCACGTTAAGCCATGGAGCAACTGCTGCCTTGCCCCGTGGTGGGAGGAGGAAGGGGAAAGGGCTGTTTTTCCGTATCCGGCATTGTGCTCTGATCCTCGCCTCCCTGCTGGAGCCGGGAAGGAGTGGAGGCACAGCCTGTGTCACCCCAACTGCTGCCACCAGCAGCTCTGAGTGTGCCTATCTGCCGGGCAGGGGGGTAGAAGGTGCTGCAGGATGCTCTCCTGACCACCCTTGCATGATCCCAGAGTGGGAGCAATGTGTCCTTGCTGTCCACGGCTTCTTCACAGCTGCTTTGATCTGGAGAGGGTGTCTAAGTTGGTCCAACACAGCATATTTAGGTAGCACTGCCCTGACTTAGGGATGGGAGGTGTGCCATGGCTCTGTGTCTTACCAGCCCTGGAGAAACATCTCCAGTGCATTGGGTGGGCTGGTTACCCCCCATCTGGGAGGGAAATACTGACTGGCTCAGATGCTGACAGCATCCTTAGACAAGAGCATTGTTGGTCTGGGTGTGACTTGGGCATCATTACAGTCTGGTGATGAAGCTGACAGATCATCAGCTGGCCTGTGTCGATGTACGGTAGATGCCAGAAGGTCCCAGGTGGGACTGTGGAAGCGGTGGCTGAAGGACAGATGCTGTAGAGTACTGGGACAGTGTGTGCTGAGACAGGGAGACCGAGCATGAGGCTGTCGATAGGATGTCCATGACCCACAGGAAATCATCCATGTGTGATGGTGATGGATTTGGTGACAGACTCAGCAAACAGCAGTGTAAGGAGTGGGAAGGAGATGTGAGAAAGAGCTGGAGGATGCAAAAGGCAGGGGAGAGCTGGAGCATCTTCTGCAACTGCAGTCAGGAAAGCATCTGGAGAGTTCAGGAGGGTGGGACTGGCGCTATCCGGGAAGATGGGCAGCGGCAGATGGAGCCAGAGGGAACCTTTGCTACATCTGCCCCAGGGAGCTACAGCATTAGATCTGGAAGAATTTCCTGCTTTTATGCAGGAAGCTGAGACCTCAGAGAAGGACCCTGCCAGATGAGGCCTGGAGACAAAAATTCTTTTCTGTGGTCGCGTTTTTGAGGAGCCAAAAGTCAGAGTGAGGTTCTTCAAAGGCAGTGCTGCTGGCCCTGCTCCGCAGATGGGCTGCCTCGTACCCCCTCCCATGCATCTCCCTCTCATCAGCGCACGCCAGGCCCACGCTGCTCAGATCTGCACTGCTCTGTGTAAATCATATGTGGAGCAGCTGGAGGAAATCCGTAGGTGAGGGATTGGAAGTGGGGCTGAGATCTCAGGGAGGGAGTTAATAAGGTGTTTAGAGCAGGCTAACCCTGTGCAGGCTGAGGCTTTGGTTCCAGGAGCCAGTGGCCCAGCCCGGTGCTGGGGAGCCTCATGAGCATGGGCACAGCTCCTGATCTCCAGTGGTTCATCACTGGGGCACCTTTGGACAGGATACCATTGCCAGGGGCATGGTGTTGGCCAGGATGCTGTGCTGATCTCACACTCATCGGGATGCTCAAACCTGTGCCCTCTGTGCCTTCTTCGAGGTCCCACGTTGGCCAACGTATCACCCTTCCACGTGACCCAGGGATGGCAGACGGGCCGGGTCCCCTCCCTGGGTGCTGCACTGCTCGGTCCTGAGCGCACCAGCTAATGCCCCGCAGCCAAGCAGAGCCACGAACCTGCTCAACGGGAAATGCAGCTTCCTGTCTCATGGAAATCTGCTCCCCACCTCTTGGCCTGAGGCCGGGGCTGGGCCAGGGGGAGATGAATGGATGGTACCTGCTGACATCGAGGAAGCCAGGAGGTGAGACATATGGGTGGTTGTGGTGCTCTGGGTGGTGGCAGACCTCTTGCAGGAGGAGTTTCCAAATTTCTGCCTAACCACAGCATGACGCCTCGCACACTGGGTAGAGGAGCCTGGTTTTGGGTACCTCCTTGTCCCTCACCAAAGCCAGAAGCTGGTGGTGGTGGCACCATGCTCTCCATGTATGCGCCAGGGACGCGCCCACGTGCCCTGGGCTCCCCATGCTGGTGTGGCCCTGTCGACAGGATGGTGCTGGAGGCCATCCCGGCGCTGCAGACACCGAGGCTCCATGCTTCCCAAATATCACTGCCCTGCGTGGGCTGAGTCACCATCTCCTGGCTGCAAACCCAGCAGACGGTTTCGTCTCGCACCCCGCAGCCTCGCAGCGTTTGCTTGCTGCTGCCTTGGCGGTTGGGAGATGCTTAATGGGCTCCGGTGCCTCCCTGGGGTGTGCTGAGTCACGGAGTGGAGCAGAAATATTTCTCTCTGCACGTCCCAATTAAAACATGGAGTTTGCCTCCCGGAGCAGAGCGACAGTGCCCCCAGCCCTGCTCTGGCAGGGATTTATGGCACCCACTGGGAGCTCCCCGACATGGGGGCACACCTGAATGTGCCGGTGGTGGTTGTCCTCCCTCAAGGGCCTCCCGGCATCTGCCAAGCAGGACCAGGCGCCGCGTAGGGCCCACGAGTCAAGGCGGAGGTGAATACCTCCTTTGACACCAAGAACTAGACCGAAACTATGTCAACGGAGAGAGCCGGGGCGGCTTTTCCTGTTTTTCCTGTTGGAGGCTTTGAACTGTGTCCTGCAGGGTCAGCACTAGGAGACACCTCGGGCTGGGATGGGGAGGGTCTGAAATCCTAGACCCTGGGAAAGGGGAGACCGATTGCCTGGGAGAGGTATCGGTGGGAAAGCCTGCAGAGCCCATCCATCTCCAGGGCATTAGCCAGGAGGAGGAATTTGGGGTCGAGTAACGACCCATGTTTTCCAGGGTGATGGAGGTGGCTTCAGGCAAAGGAGGAGAGCAAGTTTGGTGTTGGAGTGCTCTGTCTTTGAAAGGCTGCCTCTACCCTACCTGCAAGGTCATTTTGGCTGGTTTAGTCGCTATTGGTAAGAGCGTGGCTTAGGAGGAAAACTGTGAATGCCCCAAAGCATGAAGGATCTCAAAGCACCAGTGTAACTTGAAGGAGACCCCTTGGCTGCACCCACCTCTGGGTTTAGGTACCCCACAAGGATGTTTCGGGGATTGCCGTAAGATGCTCGCTACCCAGACCGGGCAGGTGGCCCAAAGTTCAAGAAGAAGAGAGTGACAAACGTGCACAGCTGAATCTGTAGGGTGCCAGGGCAGATTTTAGGGGCAGAGGTTTTCCCAAGGCTTGGTGGTCTGTTCTGCTCTTATACAAAGAGGCCAGCATGGACCTCAAACTTCTCAGCTCTCAGTCCTGTCCAAAAACTGGGTACAAGCTGCTGGGAGAGGGCAACACCCAGCTCAGGAAGGGCAGGTAAAGCCGTGGGGCCCTCGTTACACAGATTCAGTCCCCTCCGCTGCAAGGGCTGCAGTCTGGATTTATTGCCCCAGCTATAAAGATAGAAAGGCTGATAGCACAGGATGGTTTCTGGATAAGAAAGGCGTTTCATACCGCAGTTTGTTCTGGTGGAGCAAGGGGCAGGTCCTACCTGCAGGACACCTTGCGTAATCCCCGTTTCGAAGGGGTGTCTGCGGGAGAAGCAGGGGAACAGTGCTGATGGTTAAATTGACCATACTGGAGAAGCTGGGCCCTGGGCCAGCAGCATATCCCCCCACCAAACCCCCATCACCAAAAATGTACGTGCACAATAAATACCTTTTTGCTGCTCTGTGATTATCCCAGGGTTTGGCTGACACGGATGGGTCACCCTGGGCTTGCACCTTGCCCTGTCCAGGACTCATGGAGAGGCACCGGGTTCCCTCTGGGTGGCTTTTCCCTGCCACCCTCTGCCCAGTCTGGTTATTGCTGCAGTAAATGGATTTATTGGTGTCAGGTTGCACAAGCGTGAGTTTTAGCGGCCCAGTGGGAATCCCTGCCAGGTCTGGGCTGGTGCCCCAGCCACCTCTCTGGTTTATTTTTATTCTTCTGCTGACATCTAGCGTGTGAAAACCTGTAACACAGTGTGCTGGGCGTCTTGGGGAATTTAGATATAGGACAATTGGGACTGTTTCTTGGCCTGTTCAGGGCCAAACAGGCACCAGCATCTTCCCCCAGTTCCTCTGTGGGAGCCTCAGTGACCCAGGTGGCCACCATTAAGAGGGGGGGACCCTGCAGGCTGGTGCTGACTGGTATTTTCAGGTGGAGCTGCTGGAAATTAATCCTCACCAGAGCCGGAGAATGAATTTGAAGTGGATTATTACCCAAACTTCCAGCTCAATGTGCCCTGTTTGATGGGTGGTGAATGTGCCAGTGGAAATAAGGAGCTGCTGTATCATCATGGAGATGTGTCCTCCACTCAGGGTCCACCTCTGCAAGGAGGATCGGGGCTGTGCAGCGTGCGGGACGGGGAGGAGAGGGGGGAATGGGAAGCAGCCGTTCCCTGAGTTTGTCACTCTCCCCCTTATTCTGCTTCTGGTCAGAGCTTATGGTCTGGCCTCCAAACATTATCTCAGGTCAGTGATTTCTCCTGTTAAAATAACTTATTTTTAACATCTACTGGTGGATAATTTTTATTAATGTCAACTTAACGTCACCTGGGGCACCCACTCCTGTCCCATGTGAGGGTGCTGGTTCCAGCCTGGCTGCAGTAAATCCTCCTAACGCTTCTACGGGATGCCCGGTGGCTTCAGGGCTCTGTCGTGTCATGTCAAAAGATGGAGACGGGCAAGTGCTCCTCTCTCCTTGCACGTAAAATGTGCTTTAAGATAAAAACCGCTGTGGGAAATCTCACGCTGAACCGTTTACACCACTGTTTACATGACTTTATTTTGTAAAAAACCTCTCAAACCTTGCCAGAAGTCAAGGTTTATTTCCCCACCCTGAGGGTATTTAATCCCCATCTCATTAACTTTCATTTTAATGTACAATTGCTGAGGAGAGAAAATAACCGAAATATTTTGTCTTAGGGAAAAGATCAGATAGAAATCTCTTCCGAAGCCATCAGAGATGATTATCAGCATGTTTTTCTCTCTTCCCTAGCTGCATGAGCTTGCAGAAGAACCAATTCTGCTCAGCTTTGGCTTTCTGAGAGAAGAAATGATTGCTGGAGAAATTCAGCTGGGCAGCAAGTCCCTGCTCGGGACGGATGGATGATTTGAGCATGGGATAGGAAACGAAAAGCATCACTGCGTGGGATCACATTGGAGCGCCCCGGGCGACAGAAGCATTTGGCTCTAAAAAAAGGAGAGAGATTTTTTTTTTTCCCCCAACAATTTATGCAGAAAAACTTTCTCTGAGTGGGACGTAATTGATTTCTGCAGTTGAAACCATCTGCTTCTCACTTTCAGCTACAACCAGCCCAGGTTTTAAAAAAAAAAAAAAAAAAAAAAAAGTTAAATGTGATTAGGAAGCCAAATCTCACCTTTTTCCTGAGCCTTTGCTGAGGCTGTACCCAGGTACAGGGCTGTCCGGAGAAAAAGCACATCAGTGCATTGGATCAGCCCCGTCTGAGAGCGCTGCTCTGGGTAACGGCTGAAAACTAACACTGGTGGAGTTACCTTTGCAAAGCTGGAATGAACTTTGCTTAAAAACTGCTTGAAAACTGAGTTTTTGCCGAAATGAAGTTTTGCAAACATCATGTAATCAAAAAACAACAGAAAAGGGCAGTTCTTTTTTCCCGTTTTGGTACTTTCCAGCCACCATTCCCTTAGGTTTCCTCCTTTCTGTGTAAGGTTAAGACAGGAGAAAAATGCTCCGGCTGCTGCAGGTAGAAGCCTAGAGTGATGGAGGTGGGAGCGGGAAGCATGAGGTGGCTTGGGGGACAGACAGGGCCAAGCAAGCAGGTTCCTCGCGGAGTGATCTGCTGTGACGAGGACAGAAAGAGTTAAGCTGGAGGAGCTCAGGTGTGGCTCTGCTTTCCTTCCTGGACTCCAGGATGACAGCACCAATTGCCAGGTTTGGGAAGAAGTTAGGAAATGCCTGTCCCAGGAGAGCTGCCCCCAAATCTGGGGCCGGAGGGGCGATGCAGGGCGGTGAGGGCAGCATCTTCCTTGGGGACAAAGCTGGCCTGGAGGACATGGTTGGTGTGGAAGGTGAAGCAGATGGTACACTCAGATTTGCCCTGTACTGGCTGGTTTTGAATGGCTCTGAGAAAGCAGCCAGTGCTCGGGAGAGCAAAATGGATGAGATTTACTGTGCTGCGTGGCTGAGGAGGAGGAGGTGGTGGTGGTGATGTCCTGCCTTGCCTGCCCGGAGCATGGCCAGGCTGTCCTGGGGAGCAGCGAGCTGCGGAGCTGCTGGACGCGAGACCCTCCGAGGACACCGAGCTGCTGACCCATGGGTTAGGCCACTCAACTCTGTCACCAGAAATCTGCAAGCAGCCCAGGTAAGTAAGGAGTAAACATTTTTAGGTGTAACCATAGAAGCAAGTTTGACAGGTAAGCGGGAAAGAGTGAGGTTTGAAAAGCAACACTCTTTGTCCTGTCTCTGTACGGATTTACTTTCACCCCCTGGGAGGAGGGCGGCTCCGCTTCCAAAACAACTTGTTGGTGCCAGTGTGGGCATGGAAAGGTCAATAAAACTTTTGGTCCCGTGCATTTACCAGAGGCTGTGGCTGGTGCTGAGCAAAGAGCATCTCACGCTGTGCCTGCCGCCCTGGCTGCCTGGAAAGCTCTGCTTCCCTGGGCCAAATGGCCCAAGGTGTGAGTCCCGGTCGTCAGAGGCCTCAGTGGCCTTACCCCAGCAGAGATCCCTCTCGCTCAGTTTTAGGTGCCTAGCCTGAGATGCTCTAGAGCAACGGGCAGGGCTGGAGCACATAGCAGTTCCCTGAGGCCAGGCATTGACTGCTTGGCAGCTCTTCATCCATCCCTCTCCAGTTTTCAAACCGGAAAGTGGGTTTGAATCCTTTCCTCCACGTGAAAGCTGGGCTGGGGTGGCTGTTTTATTCTCCTCTTCCAGCACTTTTAAAATCATGGATGGCAGCATTGCATTCCTACGGGCACATTGCCTGTGTTTGCTTATTAACAAATATTTTGGTTCCTGCTGCGGGCAGGGAGCTTTCTCAGGCTTTGAGAGAAGGCAGCAAAGCTGGGGTAATGAGTTCTGGTGCTGTTAAAAAGGTGCAGTCATTCAAGTTGGATGGTGACCTGGTCCCTTCTGCTGGAGAGGACTCCACTCCAGCTCCAAGCATCCAACACCTACCACAGGGCTCAGAGAGTTTCCTCGCCTTGGTCTTCTGACCCCAGAGAAGGTGGGGCCGTGATGGCTCTCTGGTTTGTTCACAAAATGAACATCTTCAGACCCACCTGGAGTACAACTGGAAGCTGAAAGTCTCTTGGGAAAGCAATTCTCAAGCTACAGAATAGCACCTGGGAAGGCAGAACAGAGCTGGATTTGCTCCCAGCTTGCTGTTGCTGCCACAGAAGATCTGTCTCCCTGTAAAGTGATGACAGTCACAAATTCTGTCCAGTTCCTATCAGCTGGCTCCCAGGGGGCATCAACAGAGAACCACAGGCAGAGCTCCTAAGGTCACTTGTCATCTTCAGCAAGGTGTGATCCACAGTGGAAGTTACAAGGACCAAAACAGTTACTGTGGCTGCCTACTGTGACCAGCTTTGTAACAAACTTCTTTGAAGAACAGCCTCAGTCCCCATTTCAAAGCTACCGCAGCCACAACTGCCTCTGTGCTGTTGAGTTTTCCATTTCCAAAAAAGCATTGGACATGCCAGTGTTGGCAGGTGAGGTGCCCTGGGGTGGAGAGGGGCCTATGGCAGCAGGAGATGACACAAAGGACAGTACAACGGGTGACTTCTGTCCCATAGACGTCTGTCTCAGATGTGGAAAGCCTCACGGGAGGGTTTGGGTGGCTGCTGGTGGCAGTGGGGACAGCCCAGCGGGAGGTAGTGGCCTTGCTGGAGGAGAGTGTGGCTATGAACAGGATACAGATCCACTTAGAGCACAAGTGAGCCTTCACTGGGAATAAGCTCAAACTGGAGAAGATGCCTGCTCACACTTCTTAAAAGGTACCTTGAGATATGTCCCATCACAGTAGCTGGAGGGGTGCAGAGTTGGGAGAGCCATGCCTGTCCGGACCAGTGCAGGGTGCCATACCCATCTGCAAAATCCCTCCAACGCGCAGTATCACAGCCAAAACCGGGTGAATCTTTTTGGTTTTGTGGCTAGGAGTGCTGGGAATTCAGGAAGAGCTCTGGGGTGGATGCTCTTCCTGGTGTTTGCATTGGGCTGAATCAGGTGGGTTGTCACGGAGCCTGGTATCTGCTCTGTAGTTATTTTGGCAAAGCTGCACCTGAGGGCATGTCCTTGCTTATGAACAGCTCTGGGCTGTCACAAAGTGGAAAAAGAGAAGGCCCAGAAAATCACAGGTGAACCAGGCTAGAGCCCATCGTCCTGCCCTTTCTCTGTGGTAAGACCATCGCTTCAGATTTGCAACCTTACACTGGCCGCTGTGACAGCACACACAATGGGCCAGGAACTTCTTGAATTTTTTTTTTATTTGCTGAAACTGGAACTTTTCAGAGGCCCTGATAAAACTTCCCTTACGAACATGTTTCAAACCCAGGACGGGTTTTCTTGTCAGAGCTAGAGAGAATGAGAAACAGCCAGATAAAGAGGGCATGAACTCACCGTGTGAGCAACAGAGACCAAACGCCCTGCTCACCTCGCTCGAGACAAGACGCATGAACCCACCGTCCCGGTGAGTCCCCCGAGACCGGGGTCAGGCCGGGAGCGAACTCTGCTTTATCTTCTGGTGAAAAATTCCGGGTCTCGTCTTACAGGGAGGGGGAAAGCGCTGGTGATTACAAGATGTTTTTGGAGCTGACAGCGCTGTTTCTTGCCTGGTTTTAGTGACAGGTTGTGATGGGGCGTTAGGAGGTTGGGGGATGATCAAAAGGAGAGGGGAGGGATTCCCCAGGCCAGGAGGGATGCTGAGTCTCGCTCCAACACCACCCTAGAGCAGAGGGCAAGGAAGATCAGGGGTTTCTGCCTCCCCCGTTGGCTTTGTCCTGGTCTTTCTTTAAAATGATAAACAGTAGCAGTCAGCCGATAATGATTTAGTATGTGGAAAGTCGGAGCTTTATCGGTGTCCCTACCCTGCCTCCTTTTAAGTTCCTGGTAGAAATATCATGAGCAGCAAGATATAAGCTCGTACCCACACATGGTAATGTGGCTGAGCCCCATAAATCCCACCAGTTTATACATCTCAGCCCAGTTTCCTCAGCAAAGAAAAATCTCCCAGGTACTAGCAGCGATGGAGAGAGGGGCTTGTGCTGGCTAAGGTTAATCTCAGAAAGCACTTTGCACCCCGAATGTCAGCAGAGATGGGGCTCAAGCAGTGCCTTTCGGATGCTGATCCGGCTTCTCTCCTCTTTTCAGGCAGAAATAATTTCTCACAGAAACGGCGGTCGAGGCAGCCCTGCAAAACAGCTCGAATGCCTCTAGGTGGCACGAGAGCACGTCTGATCGCGGTGGGCCATGCAGCACCTCGCTTCTTGTCCAGCTCTGCATTAACCACTTGCAGATCCCAGGGTTGAGGAGTCCTTTCTGATGTCCGTCCCCCATCGTTGTATGTGGTCATGGGTTGGAGGAAGCATGGGGTGCTATGCAGAGCACCCTGAGACCCAGGTTGTGTCCCAAAGTGCTGAGAGGCTGACGTGGGCTTGCCCAGCGTGAAACTGGAATCAGGCTCCACATCTACATGGGGCCCCCAAATCCCCTGTTTGGATGGAACCTCCACAGCACTGGCTGGTGGGTCCTCATCCTCCAGAAAATGTGAGGAGTTGGTTCTACACAGCCGGGGACCATTGCCCCTGTTCCCATGGTGTGCAAGCCCCAGGTGCCATGGCCCATCATTAGTGCTGGGGCAGCAATCACTTCTCTCTTTCCTTTTATTCCAGAAGAGACCTGTGGCATCAAAATGATGTCTGCAACTGGACCGCCCAACCATTGCATCTCTGTCCCCCAACCAAAGACAAGGAGTGACTTCCTCAAGTGTAGGTCCTGCGTTCGGTGATTTTAATACTGACCTGCCTTTTGCGGGGAGGTGGAGGTTGGTAAGACATTCATAGAGACAGGGAATAAAATCCACCTCACCTGTCTTGGACACACACCACCATGGTGCAGCACGCTCTGCAGGTGTCTGTCTTCTTCCACTGACTGCAGAGAGAGCCTCCTGGACTGGCTTAGACTCATAAGGACACTTAAGAAAGAAAATCCAAATTAAATAAAGCTTTATGGATTAAATTTCTTGGTAGGAGACTCTTACAAGGAATTCAGTTTACTTTCAAACATTTAAGGAGAACTAAACTGAGTCATGGTCATTTTAATTCTGCTGAAAATGGTACAATGAAGTTTAACGTGACTTGTCTTAATCCACTTGAAAAATCAATTCTGATTAATTTTCTTGAGTGTCTTGCATAGTTCGGCTTTGATTTTTCACATGTTAATTAGTTTTATTGTGGCTGGCTGAAACCTAGCATGACCGTGGCTTCCATCAGTCACAGAAAATGCTCCTGTGGTTATGCACGGACTTTCAATATGAAGCTCATATGCTGGGTAACCAGGACAGAGAATGCTCCTGGATAGGTCCTGTTAACCATTTCATGGAATCTCTGTGGTTAGCAGGGATCTCTGGAGGTCTCGAGTCCAGTCCCTCTTCTCAGAGAAGGGTCATCTGGGGCAGGCTGCTTGGGACTGGGTCTAGTTGGATTTTAATATCTTCAAGGACGGAGACTCCAAAACCTCTTGGGGCAGCCTTTTCCAATATTTTACCACCTTTACAGTCAAAGTGGTTTCCCTTATGTTTCAAACCCACTCTTTTCTATTTTTCTGTTTCCTTGAGCGAGTCATGCAGAGCTGGAGACAACCAAAAAGTGACCAACACTGGGAATAACTGCACCCAGATCATTCTGGAAGATTTGAACGCTGGTGCCAAGTGCTGTCTGACAAGAGTTTGTACTTTGGCTGCTACTGTTTTGAGGCTGAAATATCTGGGGCTGGTGTTTACCTTGGCATAGTGTACAGACCAGACCAGATTTAGAAAGCAACAGCTGCATTTTGCAGAACAACTTCTCCTGGAGCATCCTGCAGAATGGGAAAGGGTTTTCTGCGTGTCATGGTGATGTGGAGATGCCCCTCAAAATGGATGTGTTTGGTAGGATAGGGGTCTATCCGAACTACCCCAGCAGGACCATGTCCTCTTATGGGGTCACCTATGATGACCTTGAGGCACCAGTTTGTGTATGATTTTTCTTGGTTCCTCTACTCTGACTTTTGGCTTTTAAAGAAAGAAAAGTGTCAGGATAATGTGACTGGGGAAGATGCTGAGAAGATCCCAGCCTCCTTGCCTTCCTTTGGGGTGCTGCTCTCTTGAAAGCATCTAAGTCAGAAGAATGGGCCAGTGCTTAGGTTACAGTGTGAGGCCAATGCTTTTGCTGCAGGAAGTTGGGTGAAGAAGGGAGTGAGGTTTCAATGAAGACTCTTGTAATCAAACAAGGTTCTGAGCATCCTGTATTTTAGAGGTGGACAAGGCTTGAGAGTTTATGCAGTTGCTTGTCCAGGGGTTGGTGCAGATTATTCCCAGCAGGATATCCATATGCTGTTTAGTATGAGTTAAAGCCTTTTTTTTTGTTTGGGTTTTTTTTTTCTTTTTTTTTTTAAATTTTTTTTCACCCCAAGGATGGTGGTGGTGTCACTGCCCTGACATGTTGGTCTTACCAAGCCAGCGTAAGCGAGAAGACGGAAGCCAGGCAGACCAAGGTAGTGTTGCCCTTTTTCCTGCTGTGTCTGGATGAAAGGTCTCAGCCCCCAGCTCAGTTATCAGCTGGCTTCAGGATCAGGGTGGCACTGGGGCAGTGAAAGGTCCCTCTTAGTTCTTCCACCTCCAGGTCTGCACCAAGTGCAAAGAGCTGATGGTGGGCTGATGTGGGCATTGCTGTGGGCAGGGTGGTTGTGTTTGTTTATTTTTTGGGTTTGTTTTTTGTTTATTTGTTTGTTTTTTTTTTTTTCCAGGATCTTCTAGGAACAGCCACAAAAATCTCCTTCCTTCTCCAGAGGGCAGATACGTGGAAAGCGCTGGTGGCAAGCAAGGAGCAGTAGAGGCTGCAGAGGTGTGAAAACAGAAGGATGAGCTGGGAGCAGGCTCTGTGCTGGGAGGGAAAGCACATTCATAGAATCCCAGAATGGTTTGGGTGGGAAGGGACCATTAAAGCCCACCCAGTCCAACCCCCCTGCCAGGAGCAGGGACATCTCCAACCAGATCAGGTTGCTCAGAGCCCAGTCCAACCTGGCCTGGAATGTTTCCAGGGATGGGGCACCCACCACCTCTCTGGGCAACCTGGGCCACGGTTCCGCCACCCTCAGTGTAAAAAATTTCTTCCGTTTATCTTGTCTAAATCTCCTCTCTTCCATTTTAAAGCCATGACCCCTTGTCCTACCGCATCAGGCCCTACTGAAGAGCCTCTCCCATCCCTCCTATCAGCCCGAGCAGAGCAGCAGCCACAGGAGGGAGCTCTCAGCCCGCTGCTGGCTCCGCTGCCAGCTCCGCTGCCTTCCTCTCCCTCCTCTCCCTCCTCCTCTGGCAGCGGGAGGGGGGGACAGGGCCCTGCAGCCCTCACACACCATGGGCACCCCCATGGTCACACCGTCCCCGAGCTCCCGCCACCTCCCCTTTGCAGCCCCCTTACACCCAGCTCCTGGAAAAAAAATGGGTGGGAAGCACAGAAAATTCCTGCACACGCTGGTTGCTTTTCATAGAATCACAGAACGGTTTGGGTGGGAAGGGACCTTCAAAGCCCAGTCCAACCCCCCTGCAAGGAGCAGGGACATCTCCAACCAGATCAGGTTGCTCAGAGCCCCGGCCAACCTGGCCTGGAATGTTTCCAGGGATGGGGCATCCACCACCTCTCTGGGCAACCTGGGCCAGTGCTCCACTACCCTCAGCGTAAAAAATTTCTTCCTGATGTCCAGTCTGAATCTACCTCCCCCTATTTTGAAACCACGACCCCTTGTCCTGTCCTTTTTAAGCTGCAGGTGGCAGATTGGTGGAGCTGCAGGGACTGCTGAGAAACTAAAAATGTCCACCCTCCAGAAGACAGAAGAGCCAGAAGAAAAAGAGAAAGAAGCTTTTATACTTTGCAGAGGAGGTGAGTCCATCATCGCCCCATTCTGCAAGTGGGGAAACTGAGGCAGGAATCGGGGACACCATGTGCCAGCAGAGAAATGCACCTCGGTCTCAGGGTGCCTGGTCAGCACTGGGCCAAATGCAGCGTTAGTACCAAATTTCTGCCTTTATCCCAGGGACTTTCAGCCTTGAGGCTGTGCTGGATAAATGTTTATTGTGCTCTCTGTACAAAACAGGAACAGAAGTGGCGAGGTAGGGCAGAGGAAAAGGAAAGGCACCAAGGGATGGGAATCTGCGCACGGTTCTGCTGCTGCTTACCAAAGGGTTGGCCAGAAGCCAGATTTTAATTTTTTTAAAGTTTTCCTGAGGAGAAAAAGACAAATAGAACACTGAATAAGGCCAAACCAAATCCATTGGTTGTTGAAATCCAAATGTTTTAAGTTTATTCTCATTTAGCCTCTATAAAAACATGTGAAATGGCAAAAGAAATCAGCTTTCTTATGACCTACTAAGTCAAGAGTTAGTGCTTCATAAAATGGTCCCACAAGATCTGGTGTCTCAGAGATGAAGCTGGACAGTGGCATCTGGGCAGCAGCTGGCCGTTTCCACAGTGAGCGCAGTGACAACCAGGTCCCTTAGCAGGTCTGGGGTGGCTTCTCCAGTGCCAAAGACCAGTAAAGGAGCGGGTGCGTAGTGAGAAGAGATGTTGCTCTGGTGATGGGTGTGTAACAGCTGGTGTTAGGGAGGCTCTTTGCTCTGTGTTATGAGAAATGTCAAATTACACAATTAAATCAGTCCCTGTTGGGTTTAAGCCTTATGGATCTGTAACCCTAAGGGTGCACTGATGGATTTACTGCCATTTCACCAGTACTCGTTACAAGAGCATTTTGCTCCCAGACTGTAAATTGCACACGTGCATCAGCCTCTGCAGAAGAGGATCTGATGTGGTAAAGGGTCCAAAGGGGACAGCAGAGGCTTCCCACTGGCTGCGTGTCCTCAGGGGGCTTTGAAATGAGGGTATGGGAAGCACTGAACTTCAGTGAGTCTCCAGCCATCCCAGGGACAGGGTAGCGCTTTGCTTCTCCTCTCCTCTCTTTGCAGGCCGAAGCTTCCCCTCTCCTGGCAGCATGCTGCACCCACACCTGGAATCATAGAATCAGAATGATTTGGGTTGGAAGGGACCCTCAAAGCCCATCCAGTCCAACCTGCCTGCAAGGAGCAGGGACATCCCCAACCAGATCAGGTTGCTCAGAGCCTCATCCAACCTGGCCTTGAACGTTTCCAGGGATGGGGCATCCACCACCTCTCTGGGCAACCTGTTCCAGTGCTCTTCAAATGTCCCTGGCTGTGTCCGTGCCTGCACTTGTCCTGCCAGAAATAAGAGTTCATGTAGGAGAGATGTGCTGGCATGGACAGAAAGGAGGAACAGGCACAGCACTTGCTCATCTTGAGCTGTTTCGGAGGTGGCACCAGCCATGAACCCAACTCCCATGTTCACCTGCAAAACCAGCTCCTGTATCCAGGCTCAGTCCTGCTCCCCCTTCATCCCCAGCACAGCTGCACCAAAATCCACTTCCCAGCACCCGTGCAGTGGGTGCTCCCAGCTGCATGCAGGGACCATGGTGGTGGCACTGCACAGCCCCATCCCCTACAGCCACAGTGAAGGACAGAGCTGGAGAAACCTCCACCAAAGCTGGCTCTGCTGCTCTGCTCAGCTCTCATTTTAGCTTGGCAGCCCATGCCCGGGAGTCACATATTTCATCCCTGGAGTGCCAAGCTGCTCCATCCCCAGGCTGCGTTCAGGGATTGGCATGCAAATAAGCCCACTGCTGCCTCTGACTGTGATAATTAAAAGTGAAGTTGTAAAACAAGCTGCATCAATTTTTGGTGCACGTCCTCAGCAACACATGGTGATTGGACTCAGTCAGGAGACACTTCCAGCTATGCAGCAAACTCGAAATAGCCTGGAGAGAATACATGGGAATTTAGCTTGTGCAGCAATTTCAGATGTCAAAACAAGTTTCCTTGTTAATATGAAACTATTTGGACTTTGCATTTTTAATTAAAGCTTTTAATTATCCAACTGTATTTTATTAGCTTTTATGAAGACAGCTGCTTTAAACGCCACAAGCCAAATTTGTGCTCTGAAGCGCTACTTGTCTGAGAGAGGGTGTCGGTTCTGAACAGCCTTCATTGTGAGTAAATGGGGTTGTTTAATTTAAACTAGGATTTACTGTCCCAGCTTGATTGAAACTCTTTTATGGCAGAGACATGGGTGGGAGTGTTTGTGTGCTCAAGGCCTGGAGGGGATGCCGTGCCGGCAGCCCGAGGACTCACCCGTTAGCCCATCCAGGGTAAGCATCAGCTTCTGAGAAGAGTTTCTCTGCCTACTTCACTTTCCTGCTCACGTTGTTTTGTCTTTGAGCACCAGACCAAGACCTGGGTGGAAGCCTCGTGTGTCCTTGTGATGGGTTTGAGGGGCTGAGGTTCCGGAGCGGGTGCTGCTGGTGGGTCCTGCTCCAGTGCAGGAGCTCAGGGGAACTTGCTGGGCTGTGGTTTGCAGGAGGCCAGGCCCCACAGCTGGTCTTCTCCCATGCCTGCTCTTCAGTACCGTGACCACAGACCACCTTTATCAAGCCATAGCGAATGCTTGCGGTTCTCTTCATAACACGGGTTACTTGTTCATTGGGATCATGGTATTTACAACTGCGGTGTGGCCTCTCTTGGTTTACACCATGCCAATACTGCAACAGCTTGTAGAAGCCTTTATGTCCTGTGCAGGAGAAGAAGCAAAGAACAACAGAATATCTGAATACAAATTGCAGGGGAAGAGCTGACAATCAGGACGAGATTTCCAGCCTGTGCTGAGCTCAGCGCCGTGTTCATGGAGAGCACTCCGGTTCGAGACCTTACTCTTTATCACTGTCAAAAAATCAGCAAAACGCACTGAACTATCTGTAGTCTGGTGAGAAGAAAGGCAAAGTGGGCAGCTTTTAAGCACTGATTCAGGTCAATCCATAGCCAGTGAGCCCTAGCAGGATCACAGGCTGAAGCGATGACAGCAGCACATGAAGCTGAGAGGGCAGCTTGAGAGCCCATGTGCGCATTCCTGCGTCAGAGAACAGGTCAAAAGCCTTGGTGCTGGGCAGGACTGGTCTCTCCAGACCTGCATGTAGCTGCTGGCGATGAACTTTCTTCTGTCTTTTCTTGTGTTTCAGGGGAGCTTCAGCTGGGATAGATACGGGCGGAATATTGTTCAAAAGAGATGCTACAACCTAGGTGGGTACGTAGGGGCCAAAGGACAGCGTTGCACACTCTGTTCGTGAACACGTCTACACGCTTGTGCGTGGGCTGGAAGGTCAAGGAATTGAATGTCTTCTGGCTTACTTCGGACCAACGCCTGCGCTGACGGTTTGTACCTGTGGAGCATCGCAGTGCAGATGACAGGGGGATTCCTCCAACGGACGATTCGGAAGTCTCTCCCATTTATCCCACCGCCAGCAAAAGCTGCTGTTCACGTTGAGGGCCGTACTGTCCCTAGGGATATTTTTTTTCTGGTGTTAGCATCCGTGTCCAGCAGTGCGCTGGGAAGGGCGCGGACACTCAGGCAGGGGCACATCCCAGGAGAGCTCTGGGTGGAAATGACAATCAGTGATGGGGACCCTGGCCAGCTGGCAGGTGACACATGTATACAGAAGAGCAGAGCACAGGGACTTGGTTGGGCTGGGACTAGGGCAGAGAGAGGCTCTAAAAATTTTATGATCTGAGACCTGGTCAAAGTCCAGTTGTCTGGCCCAGGGGACCCAGCTGGGCAGCTCTGCTGTGGCCTGCTGGGGTTACGGGCCCTGGTAGGAAGATGCCAGTCATCACTCGGTGTGATTTCATTCATCTTTCCTTTTCTCTGCCTGGGCCAAGCCTGATGCTAACGCCAAAACTCAAGCAGCCCGTCGCCGGCACAGGGCTGGAAGGAGCCGGTGCCATGAGCGTGCAGCAGCCACTGGGTGAGCAGTAAATGGGGGACTCGGCTTCTTGTTGCTCCTGGTCTCTTCACCGGACAGTGGGATTGTAAGGAGGAGAAGACTGAAAGGAGAAATGAGAAAGCTAATTAACTTGAAAAATGGATGCAAGAAGGGAGTCAAATTGGAGCTAGAAGGGAACAAGCTTGTTGTCACTTAATAAACATGTTCCTGCTGCTGACAGCATCACCCTCTTGATTTGTAGGGGGGGGTTTGAGAGGAAAGCAGGCACTGGGCTGTGGCTCTGCTGGGACGCCCTGGGGAGCACGGAGCCGCCTTCCTAGGGGGGTCAGCAGGATATCCAAAGGGTGGGCCCAGAGCAGAAATTCTGACTTCACCCAGTCCTAATTGCAGAGTTACATCAGCCACTGGGCTGGCTCCTTACTGGGAATGATCTGGGGCCAGCAGCCCCAACTGGGGCAGTGACGGTGCTGCTGCGCGGGGACAGGGCTCGGACTGCCCCAGTGTTCTGCTGTCTAAAAGGCGCTGGGGGTTGCAGAGGGACGTGGGGATTTAAAAATCATGAGTGAACAGTCCTGTCATTCACAGGCTAGCCGCAGTGAGCAGCGCCCTGTGACAGCTGAGCTCTGCTCATGGGGCTGAAGGTGGCTGGGACAGGGATGTCCCTGTGCACACCAGCGCATTGGGGCTCTGCTTGCCCTGTGCTGCAGGGCTGGCTCTGCCCGAGCGCTGTGACCTGACGACAAAGCGCCGTGCCCGGCTCGGGGATGGCTTGTGTGCTGGGGTGGCACGGAGGTGGCTCAGGTGTGAGCGTCTGTGTTTGCCCCCAGAGGGATGCCCAGCTGCTGAGGGCTTATCCCTGCGTCAGGCTGTGTATAACCTCGGGAAGGACCAACTGGGTGAGTTCAGCCTTGGACAAGGCTGGGCTAGGGCTGAAATGGCAGCGTTGGGCAGTCCCGGCTCTGCTGGAGCTGGGATGGGAGCTGGAGAGCTTCCAGTCTGCCTTGTCTGTCCGGGGCATGAGGATAAAGTGAAGATGTTGTACTATGCTGTGTGTAAAAAGCATTCAGAAACACATGATGGTTCTAATGAAATGAAGCATTTTGAAAAGACCTCAATCCTGCCTGAAAAAAAAAAAATATGTATTTTAATGGTTTAGAAGAGTTGGAAGTTGTGAACAAATATGGCCAGTCCCATTTCAGGCATTAACGCTGGGTTGGAAAAAAGTCTGAGGAAAGCCTGAATTCTGAACACTCAGCAATGAAGCTGTTCCTATGCAAAAGTCTCTGTCATTAAGAAGAAATGAGGAGCGAGGAGGAAGCAGAGTGTTGGGTTTTGCTATAAAGCAGAGCATGAGGAATGAGGAGGGCAGCAGCGGCAGCTCCCTGGATGTCCCTGCTAGGCTCCCCTGGGGTGGTAGGTCATTTTTCCTTGGTCCTTTCTGCTCCCAGGGGTTACAACAACTGTGTGACAGCCCTACCCTGCTGTCCTGTTGCACCAGCCATCGTGGTTTGATTCTGCCTGGTTCTCAGCACTGTTGTCCCCGGGGGTCTCCTGCAGCAAGGATGCTCTGGGGCAGGGCAGCATCTCACCCCAGCAGCACCGAGGCTGTGAAGGGAGACCCCAGGACTAGCAGGACCCTTGCCAGCAAGTATTTGTGTCTCAATACCAAGAAGTGCCATGGGTTTTCATTCTCCCTTTGACTGCCCCTTTATTTTTTTCCTTCTCCCTTGTGATCTTTAAGGGGAGATTTCCAGAAAAGGATGCAGTATTCTGTGTCGGTATCCAGGCCTTGCTGCAGCTGAGAGCTTGTAATGATGAAGATTTAATGCAAATCAAATGGACTTTTCATCTTAGCAGCAAAGTATTTACAGCCCATTAAGTAGATGGGAAAACTGGTCATTTTTTTTGGAGAGGAGCAGAGAAAAAAAAATAGTGCTGTGTAAAAAAGTGGCCACAAAAGGCTCTTAGCTTGAGAAATTTAGCCTGAGAAATTTATCAGCTTTGGGGATGGAAAACTCATCATTTATATATAAAAATATATCACTTTTAATTACACAGCCAACTTCAGCTTTACTCATTAGCTACTTACACTACTCTGCCAAGTTACACAGTGGCGAGCTGGCTGGAATATTTTATATGGCATTTTATCCTGGATCAGAAAAGTCAGCATATGGCTCCATCAGCCTTTGTTTTCCTTGGTCATAGGGTAGGGAAGCGAATGCAAAATGGGGAAAGGCTGGAAGACAGGACGGGAAGAGGAAAGTCGGGGATGGCCAGCTCTGGTATGGTGGGTGCCTTTGGGTCTGCAGCTCTTTGTGGGCGGGTGCTCTGCTCCGAGGCTGTGCAGCCGGGGCTGATGGTGAGGCAGCAGAGACGGGAGCATCCTGAGCGAGGGGGCTCCAAACGGCTTTTTTTAGGTCTGACCCCTCTTCTGCACCTGGGTCACATCCGCATCTCCTCCTGACTTATGCTTATGCCATCTTCAAACACCCCTGATAAGGCCCTGGCTCGTTGCTGAGGTAGCTGATTTCTGCACCTAATCACTCTCCCTTCTAAGACAGTTTTTCTTAATGCCTTGCCTGAAATATTTCCATTTTGTAGCTTCAGGCCCCACCACTCCTTGTTTTACCATTTCCAGATCATTTGAATAATCCCCCTTTCTCCTTTGATGGTATTTCCCTGGAGATATTTATAGCATTATCACACTCCTGTTTAATCTCCTTTCTTACAGACTGTATAAAATTAAACTCCCCCATCTCCTCTCTTTTGCCTGCTGTGCCCTCTCCGCTTGGTGTGTTTGTGGCAGTTTGTTTTGAGGTCTCTCCAGTTTGGGGTGACCCCTCTGATGCCCTGCAGGAAGCCCATCACGGTGCAGCAGTGCAGGGCTGCG
>JAAGAY010147928.1:9768-44802 GCA_011801015.1 Ardeotis arabs
GGGAGGGGCGGGACAGCGCAGCACAGCACAGCGCGGCGCGGTTTCTCCCCGCACCTCCCCTCTGTGCGGGGCGGGCGGGCCCCGCCGCCCTCGGCTCCCCGGAGAGAGACCGGACAGGGCGGCAGCGGGGAGGCCCGGGGTGGGGGAGAGCTCCCGGCCACCACGCAGCCACCTGCGGGTCCCAGCCGTCCTCCGAGCGGCCCCGGCCCCGGCCCCGGCCCCCGCGGGGCTGCGGGAAGGAGAGGGGCGGTGGAAGCGAGCGAGGTGCCGTGGGCCCGGGTGGGCAGGCACCGGCTGCAGCCCTGCGGCCGCCCCCCCTCTGCCCGAAGCGCTCGGGGTTCAGTCGAACACATCTGGAGAAGCCCCCTCGTAAGGGCAGCTGCGCTGAAGTCACTGCTTATGACTAACGGGTGGGTCTGTGTCTCCCATCAAGGGACATGGAAACGCCGGGCAGCCTCGCGCCCACCGCCACGCCGGGAACGCCAGCGTCGACGCGGACAGAAGCTGGCTGGCTTCGTGAACACGCCTACAGAAATCTAAGTAAGAAACAGCTTTGTTCAAGAAAGAGGTTGTTCACTTGTATTGCCTTTCTCTCAGGCTGCCTCGTACCCCGGTGTTTTTTGTAGAAGCCACATGACTTTGCAATTTCCCAGAGATGCTTCTGCAAAGTGGCAGCAGCCCTGGCAGCAGCCCCCGGTGTCCCCCTCAGCGGACCCCTCGCTACCCTCTCTGCAGAGCTGCTTCTGAACGGACTCTGGGTCCCCGTTAGGCGAGCGGAAGGCTCTGCCAGCGGCAGGCGTAGGAGCACGCAGCAGATGGCAGAAATAGCACATTGTACTCATGTGAGAGGCACTGGCAACACCTCCAAGGAGACCTGGGAATATATCAACCTTTTTTCTCCCCCTGCTCAGCTGAGTCATCCCAGCACGTGACTGAGTAACCGCTGACGAGCGGCACTGTACCGTAGCACACAGCGCGCTAGCGGTAGGCGCTGCCTGATCCCATCCCTGTTGGACACCACATCGGGCAGCCTTTGTACTTCAGTTTTCAATGCCGGGCAGCTCTCCACTGTAGGAGAACGTCTGCTGCAGCTCACGTGCTGCTGAGAGCAGGAGGAGTGATCTGGGCCACAAAACACAGCACACCAACCGAAAGTGGGGGGAAAAGCTGTGTGCAGATCAATCCCCATAGACAGGGGGCATGCCCAGCCCCCGGCAGATTAACAGTGCTCTCTTCTAGCCTTTGGAGGACATCTGTTTGGAAACGCACTGGGAGTGCGTTTGCAGGAGAAAAACACTGTAGGGGTTGTACTTTAGGTGGAGCTTCACAAGTCCTCGGGATGATTGTTGCTGGAACGACCAAAGTACAGAATAACCACACTTGTGCCAGCAGTAAATCATCCACCCGCGTTTGGACGCAGCAGCGGTAGATCGAGGTGATACAGAAGCCGCAAACCCGCTAGAGAGGGCAGAGTAGGAACGTGGCACGTCCACCTGCTCCGAGCGCGGCGCCCTGTGTACCAGGCTTCCCTGCGTCCCTCGGCGCGGCGGCGCACCAGGGCCACGCCCCGCTGCACAGCTCCACTGGTGCACGCTGCGCTCCCTGAAGGCACTTCTCAGGGGGCGTTTATGATCAGTGACTCTCTGTGACACAGCTTGATTGCAGAGGGTGCCAGTTACAGATGTCTGAACTGCGGACAATTTAAAATAACAAAGTTCAAGCAAAGCAGCAGCCACGTCATTCAGCCTTCCAAAGTATAAGCGACTCCCATAGCATCGCTTTCTACTTTTCCTCCTGTGCTGGTGCTTTCACTTCCAGGCACATTCCCAAACCGCAGTTCCCATTGCAGGCCTGGGAGCCGGGTGTTGACCTGGGGCTGTCGTGATTTTTACCTCATCCTTTCTAAATACAGGTTCTGATTTCTTCATACTTGCCAAAGAGCACGACTCAGGAAGGCCTTTGGGTGTAACAGCCTGCCCAGAGTTTCATCTGGCCGCGTATTTTCTGGAAAGCAGAACAAGCTTACTTAGAAGGGCAGGACAAATTGTGTGGCAACAGGGGGAACTGAAATTCAGGATTAAAAGAACTAGGAATGTGTTTTGTTTGCCCGAAGGGAGGGCTACGGCAGCCGGCGTGCTGGCCACGTCGACACTCCAACAGCAGGCGATGTCTGTGGGACAGCACACAGCGGTGCAACTGAGGCAGCTGGATGTCGGTAGCACTGCCCGCCGAGAGGGAACCTGGGGCTGCTGAGCACAGGGACAGACACCCAGTCATCTGAGACATTTCCTGTCACCCCAAAGGCCAAAAAACCCCCTTCCCTGCACTCACATAGCATGGACTGCACTTGGAAATGAGGAAAAACTTCAATTGTCTCTACAGCTCTTTCTTCTTAGCATAAGAGAGGCTGGAAATGCTCTAGAGGATAATGCGGTATCAGATTAGTGCTTGGAGCCAGTGACCCTAAGCAGTAAGCCATCTCCGTGCCTCCAGTGGGACGATTTCGTAAAGCCCTGATCCAGTGTCAGTGCCCAGTTCCAGTCCCTCAGGCACCTGGGCAGGGTGACACGCAGATCCAGAGCCGCCCTTCTGAAAGCGCAGGACCAAGTCTGGCGAGATCTCGGGCAGCCCATGTGGCTGGTGAGAAAAGGCTGGCATGCTGAAAGAGGAGCAAGCCCAACGTGTCTGGAAGATAAGCTTTCTGAGAACACGGCTCTGCTGTTCGGTAATTCTCGTTATCGGTCTCACTTGCAGCCCTGTCAGAAGAGCCCAGCAGCTTAGATGTTTTGTGCGACATGGAGGTAAGGACCCACCCAGGCTGCACATATACATTTTATGCTTAACGGCTTTACCCCTGAACAAAGATATGACTCCACGTTGCTTTTGGCATTTTCCGCTTTGAGTTCAAAGAAGAGTTTGTGGAGCTCTTCAAGAAATCACTGCGCACGCTCCCCTCCGTTGGCCTGCCTACTCTTCTGGCCTACAGACCCGAATCGTCACGAGAAAGCATGCCAGTTGAGGTGAGTCAGTGGCGGCTGTTCCCTACTATGTGGCTTTTTCATTTATCTTCGTTCCTACTATTCCCATGTAGGAAAAATAAAAATAATGCCCTTTGCCAAGCCAGTACAGGAGTTCCTTCAAGAAAGGGTTTTTCTTTTGCGAGGCTGTTGAAACGATGCTTGTTGTGCACACCTGGACAGCAAGCGGCTGTGCAACTCCTCTCCCCACCACTGCATCCTATGGTGAGAATTTCCTAGTAGAAGATTTTGCCCTTTGGCTAGAACAGATACAAAATTTATATAAACACTAGCTATACAGTCAAAGAATACAAGCAGGGCATAGAGTTCCCCGTAGCCCTTAGCAGAGTAAAGTCAGCAAAGAGAATTAATCCTAGCCATGAGGAGGGGAGCAAGGGAATTTCCAGGAACTATGCTCCAGAGAAGCCAAGTATTTCAAAGTATTCAAGTACGAAAATCAGAGAAGGATTTGAATGAAAGTGCTCAACACGTAGTACAGTAAATGAAGCGTAAGTGAAGCGCGGCAGCTGAGCAGCCCGGAGCAAGTACCCCGCACCCCTTGCTGCTGCTGCTGGACGGCCGCTCTCTCTCCGGGGAGCGCGGAGCTGGGCGTGCTGCCCGTGGTAGGGGAGGCGCTGGACACAAAATTCAGCAGTGTGCTCCTGCCAGCTGCAT
Source organism: Ardeotis arabs (assembly GCA_011801015.1). NCBI lineage: Eukaryota > Metazoa > Chordata > Aves > Otidiformes > Otididae > Ardeotis > Ardeotis arabs. The sequence goes on from JAAGAY010147928.1 coordinate 13,461, forward strand.
CTTCTATAACTCAAAGTGTGTTTTCACAAAATAGATAGTTCTATCAGAATATTTAGTACCCATCCTCAAAATACATCCTGCAGCAGCCCTGATTTGCATCTGGTCGAATATGATCGGCTCTTTTGAAAACAAATCTGCTGGTGGTTCCTCATGAAATTCCCCACAGATTTTCCTGTGATCAACAGTCCAACAACCCGGGAGCTTCTTCTCTCCAAAGCCCCGAGCAATGTATTTGAAAGGGTTACTGCATCAGAGTACTCAACCATAGCATCCTGCATGCTCTGAAGCCTTCCCTTGGAAGGAAGGAGTCTCATAAATACTAGTAATTCCATTTCTTGGAGGGTTTTTTTTTATTTATTTACCACAGATCGGCTTTTCTTTTTTGTGGTTCCCTGAACCTAATGTTTTGAGTTAAATCGTTCCGAGATATCCCAGACCCAGATGTGTTCTAACTGCTCTTACACGCTTTGAGCAGAGCCCTCTTTCCCCAGGACGAAATGAGGATCTGTGTGCTGATACCGTATTTCTGTCCTCCCCCGTTCTCTCCCCCACCTCCACTTCAGACAGAGGAGGACTCTGCTCCGAGGTGCGAGTACTGTGGCAGCCTGCTGAAGCCCTTCCCTTCCTTCGAAGGCGTTTGCCCCCCGTCAGAGGATTATGAATCGGTAAGCTGGTGGGAAAGACTGGCAGAGGTTTGCTGTGGGAAGGCCCGCTCTCATGGCATCGCTCTTCTGCCTTTCAGAAATTCTGCTGTGAGCATTATCGAGACCTCTACGAGTTCATCGTAAATGAGAGGAAGAACCACGAGGACGCCTGGATTCCCACCGCTGTTGGCCCCCATGAATCCCACGGCACCGAAGCCGAAGAGGAGAGAGAGTACCAGAGGTACCGTGAAACAGCTACAGGGAGAACCAGGGATCGGGCTTGTATAAGGAACAGCAGGTGACTCTGGAGGGAAAAGAAGTGTTAAGAAAATGAAACTGCAGCAAGAGGGAATGAAAGAAGAAAAAAATATTCCTTTAGGCAACACAAGTTCATATTCTGTCTGGATTCTCTTGGCTTTTCTCGTATAGGCTGTGTTAGCGAGGTGGCGAGGTATGTGCCGAGTAAAGCATTACTTCTACTGCTGACAGACACGGTCTCTAGCGACAGGTACAGCCAAAAACATGCTTGCAGCTGTGGGAGGGATAATATTTGGGTCTAACTTTTACCTCAGGTGCTGAAACAAAGCTTGAATTTGTATTTCTCTATTTGCTGCATAAGCTGCGACATGCATTTGGATTGCAGTTTCCAGAAGTCCCAAGAACTCTGCAAGACTTGGGCTTGGCTTCTGCTGGACTGTTTAGCAGGAGGCCCAAAGCTCGCACAAATACCGGAGCCTGGGGCACAGGCTTAAAGAAAAGTAAACCTGCATACCTGGAAGGAAACCATTAGCTTCCTTGCAGATCCTGTGCAGTCTGCTGGTGCGAGTGCCTCATGTCATGTGCAGAGCATAAACTAAAGCCATTGTCAGACACTGTCACATTTACAGGCAGCTGGACAAGAACACTGAAAATATTCTTGGAGATTAGCTGTGTGCTTGATCTTGTGAGCAGCTCTCCTTCTCTGTTACACAAAGTCTCGATACAAAATCCACTACAGTGTTTAGCTCTGCTGTCAGTAGAGCTGATGCCATTGCAACCGCAGAGTCTGTTCACCGAAACCTCTGTATGGGAGCAATTCCTTTTTGCTGAGATATTATTTTGGTGATATTCCATTGCCCCTAACTGTTATTTGCAATTATGCAAGTGGAGAGAAAAACAGGTTCAGAAACTTGTGTTCCTAGGGTAAGGAAATCCAGTTCTTCTAGCTTTCAAAAGAGGATCTATGAAATGTCTATCGGGAACGCTTTCATTTTCCAGGCAGCAGGCGAGACAAATGGCCAGACAGTTAGCTTACCTGGCAGCAGAGCCGACGAGCGCAGCTGAACGTGAGTTTGCATTTCCTTATGTCCTTATTTGTCTATTTATTACAACAACGCATTCAGTGCAATTGCTTGTCTCTAACGCTCGCTAACTGAACAGGAGGAGTTATACCGTGACAGCTTAGTTCATTGTCAAGTGTGCAGTCCCGTTAAATTAGATATTGCCATATTAAATAATCCCTCACATGAAAAAGCCAAAGCAGTTACATTCCCATTGCACAGAGAGATCTCCTTGCTGTGACTGTCAGTATTTAGATCAGAACGTTTCAGCTGAGATGCACAGAAATTAACCTTAGCGAATAACAAGTTGGCAAAGCCAAGCCCTTGGAAGGGAGGAACTGCCAGAATCGGAGCGATCAACATTCTGCCTAACCAGGTGAATACTCCACTAATTCCTAGCCCCGGCTCTGGGTGACTGAGTAGCCCTTTGGATCTAGCTATAAAATCAAAGGCATTCTGACTGAGAACAGAAGAGCTAGATTTACAACATGGGCGTATTTTCACGGAGGATGGCATGGCACCGAGGCTTTTGTGGCACCGAGAATTTCAGATCCTCAGTCCTCCAGAGCATGGAGCCATGAATGCTTTCCAAACTCACTCTTTGCTCACATAGATGCGTATATATACATCACTGAAAAAACTGCATCTTTTGTTCACAACCCTGTTCTCTGAATTAGCTGAACACTTTGGACTGTCCTTGTCAGACAGAAAATACCCCGGGACAGACTCCCACGATGGGGCGTTTCAGCCAGAAATCCCCACTGCCCCAAGTTCCAGCCTCCCCACAGAGGTGCCAGGCAGCCCCGGTGTCGGCGCTGCCAGCCCTACCCGACACGCACAAACCCTCCCTTTGCTCTCTATGTTCAAACCAAGCTGGCAGGATTTCCTACATGCTTTCCCGGGAGCCCCCGTCGCGAAAGGGCCGGACGCTGGAGCCTGGTGAGCAAGCAGCAGAGCCCGAGGAGGAGCCCGTCTCCTACACCATCACCTGCTGCGATTTTACCCTCGTGGGTGGAAGGGCAAGTACCTGCTGCCTGACGGCGACAGCCCGCGCCTCGGCCGGCTCTGCGCTCCAGAGCCCGGCGCCTGCCTGCCTTTGAAAGGCGGGTGGTGCAGGACTGCTCTCATCCATTTTATCGTTTCTCTTCCAATCTTAGGTAGTGAAGAATGAATTGCTGGAAAAGTACTACAAACACGGGGGGAAATTCCTTACCATGCTTCCAGACGGAACAGCGCAGTTATTGTATCCTTTACGGCGGTCATTTGCCTGCAGGGTTGTAACTGTAATTTTAATTGTCTTCGTCTGCTTTATCACCAAATAACCTGGCCTGCCACTCACACTTGCTTTCACAGTCTGAAAAAAAAGGCAGCAGTGAAACCGCTTACATAGCTCTTGGTCTGAAGCTTTTCAGATCAGCCCGTGGCTTCGACGAAGGACGTGTCTTTAATACCCAGCTTAAGCAACGTGCTAGCCCCATGCTCAGACCCACGCCCGAGCTCCGGCCACCCATGGAAGGGCACTGCTGGCCCAGCGGGCTCCCGCAGCGCTCGGCCCCGTCCCTCCCCCGGGGACAAACCAGCACATTTCCCACCGGCGCTGGCACGGGGCTGGTGTCTGTCCTGCGGGCAGGAGTACGTAAGAGGTGCAGGACAAACTGATGGTGCCAGCGTAACTCAGAGTACTGTCTGGAGAAAGAAAAAGGTGGCAGCTTCACCTAAGGACCCCATAGCTTTCAGGCTGCCGTTGCCATTAATTAAGCTGTAACATTTTAAGTCACCCACATTACTTTTCCTTACTGTGGCGGACCTTTCTGACCCGGGGGTGTATGAAAGCGCACCTGAGCTCTGCCACCACAGCAACCAGGCTTGAGACTCTTTCTCTGCTCTGCCCTCCAGGCTGCCTTTGTCCCGGCGACGCTGCCGGTCCCGGCAGTGGCAGATGGCAAAGTGCCATAAACGCAGGCACTCACAGTGGGAAGTCCAGCTGGAGGGAAACCCCAGTGAGACACAAAATACCTGCTCTCTGGATACGTTCAGCTCAGGTTTCTGGGGCAAGGGCCTTTCCCCCCTTGGTTGTCTGGATTTTTCTCAGGGAGAATACCTGCTCCTGTTTCCTCTGCTGTCAAGCTGAGTGCTTTGATCGCTTCCCTTTGCTAGGCTCACACTTTCCATCGTAAGGATTGCCCAAGAATGCGTCTTTACAACAAACTTGCTAAGCGGTTCTGCCTGGGTTATTGGTTAGAAAGCAACAACCATGGATTCTGTGTCTCTAACCGCTCTTTTGTCAGCGTATGCAGCATACTTCAATGGAGGAGAGCGCTGGCAGCGTCCCAGGTAACACTGGCAGCACAACACCATTCCGCCTTTAACGCGGCCACCTGGGTATTATGTCAATTTTTATACTCCAGTCGCGCTCTGAATTAGCTAGTGTGTACTAACAGACCAACCAGACAAGGCAGGGGGCTATGAACACCTTATCTGACAACAGCTATCCATCTGGAAATCTGGCAATCATTGTCATACGAGAGAAAAACCGGCTTACTTGCATCGTACAGGAAGACAAGCGGAAGAACGCCAAAATACAAGCAGTATTTAAGTCCAACGGCAGAAGTACGTGCTATTATCCCAGCGGAGCTGTGTGGTACGTTCACGTTGGTCACAGCAGTTTTGCTCGCCCCTGCGCATTTCAGATTTCGAAGTCCACGGAGGGTACTGTTAATAGCATTCAAAAATTAGAAGACAAATACAGCAGCTCACGGGCCCTACATCGGGTGCCTCCCAGAGGAGTAAGGCCACCCCAGCTGTGTCCCGAGGGGCGGGGGTTAGACCCAAACTAGCCATGCCTCAGTCCCCTCCCTCTGGGGAACGAGGGCCGCGGGAGCTGCAGGGTTCAGAGCTTTGCTTTTCCTCTCTTCTAGGATAAACACGACTATTCAGGGAGGGCAGTATTTGGACCAAGCAGGCAGCAGGGTGAGAAGGTGGACGTGGCCCAACGGCGTCGTGTCATCAGGGCCCCAGGTCCCACTGAGCCCCATCTTCATCTCCCTGAACCGGCACGTGGGGGTCAGGATCCTGGGCCAGGACAAGATCACCGTCTCCTTCCTCGCCATGGGGCAACAAGCAAAATTCAGCATGGGAGTCGAAGTGCAGGTACTTCCCAAGCACACAGGCAGCTCCACGCAAAGCCGCTCCCCGCAGCGGGAGCAGGGCGACCAGGAAAGCTCCCATCCATGGGGAAGCCCCATGGTCCTGTCCCCCAAAGCAGCAAACGGTGGAGGTGCACCCACGCTCGGTCTCGTGCAGACGGGGGGCTCGCCAGCCCCAGCAGCCCTGGCTCGCAGCAAGGGGCTGCAGAGCGTGGGAAGCTCTCCCGGGCAGGTTCCCGGCATCCCTGGCTGCTTCCCTGAGGGTCTCCCTGGCTCTGCCGTGGGGAGAAGAGCCGTGACCCGTGTGGGCAGAGTGTGAGGCAGCTCCCTCCCTCCGTGGGCAACGGGGGCAACTTTGTCTGCTGGGGAGAGCCCAAAGCCCCGTCCCACGCTGCTGTGGCTCTGCTGACGCCGTTCACCTCCGCTCCGCAGGTCAGCGACGTCAGACGACTGCCTCCCCCTGCCCGGCTGAGCGAAGACGAGCTCCTGCTGCTTGCCTTCAGGGTGAGGATTCTGTGGCTCTTCGACAGACTGCACGGATGCTTAAGCTTTCCTTCTAATGAGCAACGGGACAAAATTAAGCCTCCAGCATACCTCATCACACAGACTTTAAAGATCTTACAGCTCTGCACAACTTCTGATATAAGCGATGAGCTACGCAGCTCGATCAGGGCGATAGTAAACGCTCAGATCTGACCAGCATGCGTGTGGTGTGAAGCAGAATGAGCCAGAGACGCAGGGTCAGGATGGCAGCGATGCCAGGTGCCACGCTCGTGACAGTGCGCAGGAGGCAGAACCTGCTGCAGTGGAAATCCCCGCCAAGGACGTCGTCCAGCGCCTCGGCGACGCACATCACGCCTGCCAGCAGGTCAGCGGCGGCCAGGCTGAGGATGCAGATGTAGCTGTGTCCTCGCCAGCCGGCCAGGATCACCAGCAGGGTGGCTGGCGGGGATGAGGCAGCTCAGGAGGGAGCGCAGCACTGCGTACGGGAGGTTGACCATCTTCCCTGGCAAGGAGGGGTGAAAGGGATGCCCAGGAAAACTTGTCAGCCGAAAGTGCCCAGCTGGGCTTAAGCTTGACCTTAGGAAGCACTGATTTCAGACTAGAACAAGTTCTCCTGGTTAAAGCACCACAAAGACCAAGTCACCAGTTGGTGTTTGGCAACTGGTTTATAGGAAGGCTGGCAGGCATCGCTGCCGTTAATGACCCTCAAGGTTATTTCCGTTTCAGTATTCCATTTTTCCTTTGGAAGTGCTCTACAAATGGTGACCATGGGGCTCGGTCCAGCCCATAAAAACAAGCCTGCTCTGCACACCCTACAACTCAGAGCAATTACAGACACCACCAAAACGGTGCCCAGCCCGGGCCCCCCATGGAAAAAGCTTCTGGCGCATTTGAGGGACACCAGCAAAGGTTCTCGCATCCCCAGCTCCAACACTTCGATACACCATCTCGCTCAGATGAAGAGAAGGAGCAGGCAGATCGTGGGCAAACATCACTGGGGTGAGAACGTGAACAGCTCATGGAAAACCTTAGCCTAGCAACACTTCTGTGCATTTGTTTGTTTTCTGTCCAATTTGTCTGAAGCACACAATTAACAGTTGAGATGAGCAACACCTTTCTAACAACTGGCATCGACTTTTCTCTCAGCTGAGTGGACAGAGCTTTGGGTACCTGAAACATTTCGTACATCAGTCCCTAAAGCCTTCAGGAGGGCAGCCCTCCACACGCAAACCGTGACAGCTGCCTTGTCCCAGCTCTGCAGATTCCCTTCTCGCCTGGGTTACCGCCCCCACAGAGAAAACCTCCCTCCCCGCCCAGAGACGGTGTTTGATAAGGATGCAGGAGGTACGTCAGCTGGTTTCACAAGAGGTGTGAAACCGCGAACCACGCAGCAGGGACAGCAAACAGAGCGGGAGGCAGGCGCTGCCGGGACCGAGCCTCCCCACGCAGGTGCCAGAGTGGTGGCAGCTTGGCCATCCAGCCCCGAGCACGCCGCGGTCAGGACATGGAGTGGAGAAGAGGCACGGCAGCCCGCGGCTCACACCGACCCGGGAAGCCAGCCTGAGGAAATTCGCAGCCCCGGCAAGAGAACCGCACCCGAGACCTGGCTTTAACCCAGCGAGCTTCCCCCAGTGCAACAGCACCCCACCTCTAATCGCAGCTGCACGCTGGCGGCACACAAAGACAACACAGCTCGGCGCTCCTTCCAGAACACACAGGTTGTGAGGGGCTTCCACCAGACAAACGCAGGATTAATGACTTTGGAAAGTAGTCTTTTTATGCGTTTTTTCAATTGCAGTTCTAAGAATATCCATCGGTGACTCAGACAAGGTATTTCACACAATAAATGAGAACTCTTTATTTAAATTAACTTTCTTGGTTTCTGTTTAGGACAGTAGAAAGGCCCAGCTTTTCATCTCTTCAGAACGGTCAAGGAAAAACCTCCCGAGTTGGCCAACACAATTTAAAGAGCAGCTGATCTTAATTTTTGCTGAAGTCACAAAATGATGTAACTACTCTGCATATAATTTTGCTTATATAATTCAGTATATAATGCACTGTTCAACTCTGCCATATATTTTGAAAAATATACAAACCTGCTTTAACCACATTAGAGATATTTGATAGACAGCTGTCAATTACTTAACAGTTTAGGACAATACCAGACACTCCTATAACTTCATTTTAAACTACAAAAAGAACATAAATTCATATAAAATACAACAGATTAAACAAACTTTTTTTTTTTTTTTTTCCGAGGAACAGTTGGGTATCAACTCAATCTGCCATTGTGTGAAACATGAATATAAAATAAGTTACAATTAGTAATGCCTGCATCGTTGAGCTATGAACTGGTCGAATGAAATCTTAAAAAAACTATACAGTATTATTGCACTCCATGACTGTGCAGTATCTGGAAACAGCCCAGCACTGAAAGAGGTTCTTTCATTAAGTTTTTTTTCAGGAGGCACAACGCGGCTGCCAGAGAAGCATCCAGTCTGCACTAACAGCGTGCTGTCTTCAGTGCAGGCCTTCATGGGTCTGAGCCACGCTGCCTTTGGAAATCACCACTTAATGCCTGGAAACGGAGACACAAGCGTTACAGTCGGCAACGACTCCCGCATTAAACGAGCAAGACGTCTCCCGCGCCGCCGCAACAGAGCCGAGGCACTTTCTGTGAGCCAGGGAGAACAGCAGGCCGCGTACGCTTCGGACTGCAAAACCTGAATTTCCAGCGCTGTCCCTCGGGAGGTCGGACCTCATGGCCAGAGAGCACTAGCATTTTATTCTGGGCGCTCGCCTACCATCAGAACGGCATCCCATCAGCATGAATTTCAGCGTCACTACGTCTCACTGTCAGACTCTCCTAACCTGTGGTGCTATTTCCCACACAGATGGAAATACAACTAAACGGGGGGGTTTGCTGATGTTTTTCTGAACTCTCCCCACTAAAACCCTACGTGAAGCAGCCCTAGCGTGCTCTGTAAGCCTTCCAGTGACATCAGTCTACTTTCCAACACAGGATACTGCCCGAGACCCTCCAAATCCACACACGTAGGATGCTGGGCTTCAGCAAGCCCATGCAAAAAGCACAGGAAACCCCTAACTTAATACTAGATAATATTTTAAAAATACAGAACAACTTATTTTGTGATTAAGATGACTTTTGCTAAATTACTAGGACAAACCAGACCCAACTGAACAAACAGGACATGCCTGCAGGAATCAAAAGTCAACTGCTTTCATATTCCCTGCATGAGGGCTCTGAGGCAGCGGTCCCTGAATTGCTCTCCCCGCTTCAGGAGCGCTGGTGGAGGGAGAGCTCAATAGGAAAGCGGGGTTTGAAGTCTGAGCTGTGAAGCAGCGAGGAACAGCAGAGCGAGCTCTGGTTACAGATGTGGTTTCCTACCAGGGGTCAGCCTCCCCACAGTCCTTGATACAGCTTAGCTTTCTCTGAACGTACACCTCCATCTGCTGCGAACTTGCAGAGGCTGAATCGTATTAAATGGAGCAGCAAAGGAAACGTGTGCGGGTGTTTGAACAGAGCCAGGTCATTCACTACAGCTGGGACCAACCGATGGGTTTAACGTGGTGAGAGGGGCCGCAAGATGCCAGAAATGACAGCACAGGCTCCGTCACGAGAGCAGGGTGTCTGCTGGCAGGGCAATGCCAGGAAACCAGTCTCTCACACCAGAGCGTTCTTGCGCAAAAAACTGCGCCACAGCAAATCAATACTCCACTGAAGTGGCGAAATCCCTGCTCCTAACAGTCAAGGAGCATTTGCAAAAGGGTAAAACAGTACAGCGCACAGACGGGAGCAAGAAAGTGTTCTCCTTCCCAGGGCTCACACAAGCCAATTACGTTACAAGTTACAGAGAAATCCTTTGCAGACAGTTTTAAGGCCCACAGCGCAGTGACTAAAGGCCTTCTGCACACAGTAACACATCTTTTTCTGCCCAAAGGAACGCCAGCTTCCAGTTTTGAAACAGGCAGAACAAACTCCAAACCAAACCCTCCCCCAAAACAGTGCGTGTAGAATCATACGTGTCAATTTACTTAAAGTCACCAGAGCTGGTTCTCCAAACACTTTCAAATGAACAAATAACGACTACAATGTTCAATCTGCTACATGCAGCCCTTCACACCCAAGTCAAGAGACAGCGGGCGACGGGAAGAAGACTTACAAGAAGTTTCAGTGCTGACAGATGGGGCTATGATCGATGGGGAGGCATTGACTCCATGTGCACGTTCAGCTTCATTTCGTTATCGAGGATTTGTACAAGCTGCTGCATGGAAGGAAGGTGGCCAGACTCTAGCTTAGACCACACCGGAACATCTACCACAAAGCACAGGGAGGGGAGAGAAGCACCATTACACTGACAAAATCAGCAAACACGCAGGGCTAGTTTAAACATAAAATTTAAAAGATCTAAGAAGCTATGCAAGCTGGTAATACTTTACATCGAGGAAAATTCCTGGATCAACAATGCTTCAAACCTCTGGCTCTACTAAAACCCAGCCCAACTAGGAGAACAAGCAGCCTAATGCTTCCATTTAGAAACACGCCGTATGGATCTAGAGGTTCAAAACATCCACTGACAGAATGTCTAAAATAGATCAGTGAGTGGCAGAACAGCATCCCGAATTTTTAAACTACCGCTGATCTTTGAGACTTGTGGGTCTCATTAGTCTTCATCTCACGCTGCCTAATATCCAAGACCCTCAAAACATCTAAGGCCTAACATCTGACCCTCAAAAGTTCCACTTACCAACATCTGGCTTGGAAGGTTCCACTCGAAGTAGCTACAACCATTATTCCCCTCTTCAACCCAGAAACAGAAAAGGCAGCACAGTCCATCAGTACTTGGGGGTAAACACAGCATTCGCTTCTGATGTTGACGAATACTCACTCCCTCAAACATCCCTCACTGCTAAAGCGCTTCCCCAGCCCACACTGAAAAATACCGTTGCTGTCACCTACACAGAACAAAAGCCAGAGTGGAACCACATTGTCCAAAAAGAGAAACTGGGAACTCACAGAAGTCCAGATCATAGAATCATAGAATGGTTAGGGTTGGAAGGGACCTTCAAAGCCCATCCAGTCCAACCCCCCTGCAAGGAGCAGGGACATCTCCAACCAGATCAGGTTGCTCAGAGCCCCATCCAACCTGGCCTTGAACATTTCCAGGGATGGGGCATCCACCACCTCTCTGGGCAACCTGGGCCAGTGATCTACAACTCTCATTGTGAAAAATTTTTTCCTAATGTCCAATCTAAATCTACCCCCCTCTATTTTAAAACCATTACCCCTCGTAATGTGACTGCGCAGCCCCAAGGCGGCTCTCCTGCCAATTCTACTACAAGATCTAGGACTAGAAGTGCATCACTTGGATGCAACACAGTCAGTTGTTAGAAGATTCTGCAGTACATGACTTAGAAACTGCTACATTGAAATGCATCCTGCACAAATTGAGATTGTAAAGTACAGAGCAACACTGCATGCTTGTACCTACAGCCTGAAAAATCCTGTACTCCATCAAGCTTACATCATCTTTAAAATGGTACAATTATTTGAAGGCAGAAGGTCCATGGACTCTTAACCTGAAAAATCAGTGTTTCTGTCCACTGGTACCAGAAATCTGGGAACAGTAATGGACTGAACAGGATTCCAAGGCTAAACCACATTACAAAACAGGGAAAGCATCCAATTAACTGGAGAGAACGCTTCCCTAGTCGAAAAATTCTTACTTACACATCACACGCAAAGAAAGACCGTAATACAGTTACTCCAAGTGACCAAGCATTCCTCTAAGTAAGTTTTCAGAGAGCTATTGTAAAATATAAAGCAGTTCATGCAGATGTCAGTTACAGATAAGACTTCTACGATTTTCATCGCTGTGATATATAACATGTGACATTTCAAATCGGACAGCAATCACCACACCCCAGCACATTTTGAAAGACGCGTTTCGTAACGTCATCCCTCCTTCTCCCAACACAACAGCTCTCACAGATCTGCGCGTACACACGCAACACAACACGGCTCTCCTGAGCAGGAAGTTCTCAGCTCACCATTCAGCGTTATTTCAAATGCACCCGTTGACATACACTGGTTCTCAATCATGTTGCTCAGGAAGAAGACCATCATACAAGCATAAACCTGGAAGAGAACAGAGACACCAGACACTTCAGCTGTGTGAGCCACAGCTTATTTCATTCACTCTAAATAAGTGCTGGAAGTTTACAGGTGTCTTCGAGTTCCCCTCTGCGACTTATCAAGTCACATTCCAGTTGCATACACGTCTTCTTTTCGTCCCCTTTTTAAACAGGCTGTGCACGCTGCCGTCCCTAGACAGGTATGAAAATAGATCCGAAACCACCCAACCCACAATCCCCATTCAAACCAAGTTACATCTTCTCGCTCCGTTCCTCCACAAATCCGTGTGCACCTCCACAGCGCGCGTGCAGAAGCGCACAGCTGTGACGGTGCTTGCAGGACGACGCGGGAGCGCAGCTGTTCCTACGTACTGCCTGTCACCGGCAGAGAACCACTTCGGATCAAGGAACCGGAGGCCCGGACACCACCAGCAGGGCAAGCCAAACTGCATTCCTTCACAGTAAGTGTCAACCCTCCAGCATCTCTTCAAGCTAACCATCTGGAATTTTCTGTGTGTCCTGGTGCCTCAGGATGTACTGATGCAAACTCCAGCAGCTCAGCACCTCCCTCCATCGCCAGCACCTTCGTAACTCCCTTTTCACGCACACGGGCGTTCACAAGGGTCACTGCAGCACCAAAGAACTCCGCGTGGGAGACAGTGCTGCACGCCACAGATCACACGCACGCCACAGCCAGCCCAGCTCCGCAGCGCGTTTGGCCCATCTGATCACACAGGATAAATTACAGCTTCTGCACACACTGACTGGGGACAGGCAGCCACTGCAGGGGACAGCTCAGTTTCAGGATCTGTGCACCAATGAAATATATAAAGGTGAATAAAACTAGGTACTGCTTTTCTGTTATAGAAATCAGGTAACTACAAATGGGAGCACAACACGAATCTGTTAGCATCGTCAGTACTGACACACAGGGATGTTCACCCCACAAGGCAGTCTGTCGTGCCTGAGCATGTTTTGCAAAAACACCCAAAAATTTCAATTTTATTTTTCTAATCACCATCTAATTGCGTGCCTAATCTATTAAAAGTCTGCTGAAAGCAATAACTGCAAAACAGTTGAGACAATAGAAAAGGGAAGCTGTAATTTTAACACCAACATTATCAGCTTGAAATCCTACTCTTGAGCCCTAAAAACTTAAAAAAAAAAAAAAAAAAATCTATCATCTTTGTCAGTAATGTTAGCCTCAGCTGTCACTCTGCAGCACCATCAGTTTGGAGAGATGCTGAGAATCAAATCCGGGTCTGTCAAAAACACGAAGCACTACTATTAAGAATAATGAGGCTGCTGTAAAATTCTCAAGTGTATTGAGTTCCAGAAGCCTAAAGGCTCTGTTAAGGCTGCAGTGTACGAAAGTGACATCAGTAAGAACCGTGAAGGACCCCCAGAGCACTCTCATGAAGCCACTCTAAAACTGCTTTTTCAAGATAAAAGAAGAAAGTATGCTGTTTACCTTATTCTCTTGGCCCCACTGCCAGATGCTCGGAGCTTGCATGCCAAAGAAAGCAAAGGGATCCTTGCCAACGATTATTAAGCCTATTAACACTAGCTTGAAGACAGACAGGAAGGATGCTATGTGCCTGTCGAAAGACAACACAGGAAAGTGACTTAGAAGGTTCAGTTACTGCTTCACCACGACACAGCTATCACCAGCCTGGTCAGAATTCTGACAGCCCACAGCCAAGCGTTTCAGAGCAAATACAAAACCTTCCAAGTAAGCTTATCTTGCTGTAAAAAAACCAAACAACAAAACAAAAACGCAACACACATTTAACACAAACAGAAGGATACCCTTCTCGTACACCACGCGTACAGATTTGTTTTTTCCTAAGCAGACCTCAAACAGAAATTTGCTTTCAACTGAGACATGTCTGAACTGGACGGTACATGCAGTTTCTTAAAAAAGTTGTTCCATCTTATAGAGACGTGTTTAACTGACACGCACGACTTCCTCATACAGCATTTTCCCAGCAGATGCAGAAAACCCTTCATTTTTTTCTAAGAATTAAACCTATAGCCAGAGAGCAGATTAACACAGAGCTATTCAAGCCTTGTAGCATTCTTACCATGGTAATTGTTACAGTAATTAGGTCAGTAAGTGGCTCAGAAGCCACCACAGTGACTACAGCATCACTCTCTAGCAGTTAGGCAGTGGTTTAATAACAGGAACAACGCTATTTTCATTTTGTCTTTTTCCAAATGTCTTTCGGCGTCCCCACCCCCCCTGCAGTTAAGGACATCCCGAAGGCTCTCCCATGAGGTGAGCTCTCCCCGACGCAGATGTTAAAAACTAACTCTTCCTCCTCCGCAGCCTTAACCTGTTACAGGAATTTGTCACCAAGTGCGCAAGCCTGAGCAACAAAGGTGAACCTATGTCCAGACAGATCATGAAGAAAAGCTGGAAAAATTCACTGTGAAAAAAAGTTAATGACATCGTTTACTTTAGATAGGAAGACGACAGGCCTCATCATACAGACACCCAGATGGTAACATTCACGTGGAAAACTAAGGTGGCTACTTGGGAGAGAATCGAACTTGTGTGTAATCATAATGGAAAAAACCCCTCAAGTTTCCATTTTCAGTATTATGTAAGTGTAAATGCACATGTTCACCACCCGCCGTGCCAAGCCTACATACTGGAAAAAAGACAATTAGTACTGCTAGTCGTTCGCTTACCTATATATAGGTTGAGGAAGGTAGTTCTCCCCTTCAATCCGGATGTCTGGGTACCGCTGGCTAATAACCCGCATGTACTCCTCAAACACCCGCCTGTATCCTCAGGAGACACTAAACACAGACGGGACCGTCACTGGAACTGCACTGATGGATCTTAAAGCCGCCGCTAAGCTGGCAACGCCAGCACTTGCGCTGTTCCTAATCCGGTCAGTTTAAAATAAAACCAAAATTCCTCACGCCAAAGAAGAAAACTGATTTGCAGCTAAGTTACACACCAAACACCCCGGCAGCTGGTTAGGCAGCTGGTTTTGCACAAAATAATTTTCACGCACTAGCACAGACACCGTGTTTTGGTAAAGTCCACTGAGCAAGGAATTACTTTTTTCCCCAGTAAAAAAAACCGTTCAGTTAGAAAGTCAGCAAAAGTATCACCTTGCTCTGCGTTAAAAAACCAAAACTTTAGCATAGTGCGGTTACATGTAACTCACTCTGGGACTGCCCACGGACAGTAACAGCACTCCCAGTTATTTCTGGGATACATAAGGATGAACAGATTAACTACAGAGCAGTTAAACATTACACAGCTGCACTTTGGCTGACGTTCCTACCGGCTGCCTCTGTAGCACCTGAAACAGCGATTATCGGGCCGCATCCCCCCGCAGGAGGAAGAGAGGCACCTTCCACCGCGCAGGCCTGCGGTGCTTCCCAGAGCCGCCCGGCACCAGCGGGCCCGGGGAGGGGGCTCTGCCGGCGGCTGCGGGCCCGCCCGCGCCGGAGCGGCACCGACACGCGGTGACGGGCGCTGCGGGCTGCTTTCTTGTTTCCGCAAGCAAGCTGCGTGCGGCAGAACGGCCTCGCCCCTTCCTGCTGCTGCTGGGCTTTGCCCTGCGCGGCTGACACCACGGGTAACGCTCTCTGAGGGATGCAACGGTGCCACAGCGCGAACAGAAACCCCTCGCTGCGGTCTCGGCTAAGCCACGACCTCCTCCTGAGCGCGCTCCCACCTCAGCAAAGCGCCTCCCCTCGTGTCAGAAGGGCCCGGAAAGAGCGCGCTACCGCGGGCCGCCATTTCTGGGCAGCCCTCTCCCCAGGCGCTGCCCGCTGAGCGCCCGACGGCCCTGCCCGGTCCCGGCCCAGCGCGCAGCGGAGCCCGCGGCCCGGCGACCCCGGGAGGCGAGGGCCGGCCCCCGCCGCTCCCCGCGGCCTCCCACGGCCCGGCCCGGCCCGGGCGGCCCACGCCGCCTCGGCGCTCGCCCGGGCGCTCCCCCGCCGCCTGCAGACCCCGGCCGAGGGGCCGCCGAGAGGAGCGCGCAGAGCCGGCCCGGGCCCCGCCGCCGCGGCGAGATGGAGGGGAGGCGCAGGCCCGGCCGGCGCCGCCATCTTGCCGGGCGGCCTCACCAGATCTGGAACTTGAGCAGCGGCCCGGTGGCGTAGGCCATGCGCAGCTTCTTGGCCGGCAGGCCGCCCTGCTCCGCCGAGCCGCCGCCCGGCGCCGCCGCCAGCGCCAGCAGCAGCACCAGCAGCTCCGCCGCCCGCATCTCGCCGCCGCCGCCGCCGCCCCGCCCGCAGCCGCCGCGGGAGCGCGCCAGCCGCCGCGCCAAGGTCACGCGAGCGCCGCTCCGCCCCGCGCAGGCGCCGGCGGCCGCGTGACGCCGGCCCGGCCCCGCCCCCGCCCGTCAGCGCGTGCGCGCTGGGGGCGCGGCCTCCTGCCGCGCGGGAGCGGGACCGGCGTGTTGGGGCGGGGGGGGGGACCCGGAAAGGGAAGGGGAAAGGGAAAACGGGACCGGCAGGAAGGGGACATACAACCGCAGCAGCTCACTTATCCTCAGCGGTGAACTGCTGTCGGCGCGGCCGCACGGCCTGGGTATTTTATAAACCCCCCCTCGTAACAGAAGCCAGGAGTACTTTTATTATTAAATGCTCTTTATTTGTATCTACATCCCATTACCGCACAAAGATCACCTCTTCCCAACTATGATAAAGCTCTCAAGGGGTAACCTCATCACCTCCCCTCCTCGCCCAAAGAGGGAAAAGAGAAGCGCGCAGGCTGCCCCGGTGCCTAGGCCACGCGCGCGGAGAGGAACGTTTCTGGCTGGAGCAGCAGCAGAAGGGGCTGACGCGACACTCGTTACTTGGTCACAGCTTCACACGGGCACAGGTCTTCAGGAAAGCCTTTGAAAAGGCAAGTGTGCAGCAAGTCTCTGCACCTTTGCATCCTCAGTCGTTTGCTAAAACATTTTATTGTGTTCAAGTTAATACGAACTATTTTGTTTGAACTTTACGTTAACGTCACGCTGCATTTCCACGAAGTTTTACAGACCCAGTTCTAGGTCTTCCAGTTCCTGAAGGAGAGCAGTTTCTTTCTGAATCTTCTCCAACTAGAACAAAAAAGCACGAGATGTCACAGATACAGCTTATCACAAAGCAAAATTTGAACGAACCCCACACAACAGTACCTGATTCTTCTCTAGCTGTTTGCCAGCAGCCGCTTGTTCTTTCAGCTGCTCAATTGCCTTTAGTTTCTGTAAAAAGCAGACAAAAAAGCCACACTAACACAAAAATACTGGTGAACCAAGAATAGGAAAAACAGTCTTAGAAACTCCCGCACTCGCAACTGCCTTTTTTACCAGGGGGCAAGTCTCAGGGATGGAAGGCACATTCCATTTGGGCATCTCCAGATGCTCCACCCAGAGACTACCACCAGTAAGAGACACTTCTTTCAATAAAAAACCCTAGAGGACAGAAGCGCTGCTTAGTCTCCGAAATATAAACGCCATGCATTATCTCACTGAACGGCTAGATCCGCATTCAGACATTACTCCTCCACCATCCCTCCTCACTACAGATTTCCCTGGGAAAGCTGCAATATTAATCCAGACAGAGACCATGAGAAGCAGGAGGCAGGCAAGAGAAAAAAGCCCTGATGGATTATACAGAAACAGGAAATATTCTCTAGCCTGAACCAAACAACTTCCATTCTGAAATTATTTAATCCAAGAATTTCCAAGACTAACAACTTCACACCCAAACCATTTACAAGTTGGGGAAGAAACCAAAACCACACAGCATGGTTCCCTTCTCAGACCCAAGATCCAACAAACAAGCAGCCCACGCAGCTGCTTTCTAAGCGCGAGCACCGTTCAGCTGAACCTCTGCCCCTCAGCGGTGAGGGCTGGATGCAAGAACAGTATTCCTAACAGGAGACTGGAGTACTCCTCCGTGCACCCGCCAGTGGCTTCCACACCGCCACCTCTGACAAGATCTTTCGGAGTCCTGGCAAGCGATGCCCTCTACTGTTGTACAAGATGGAAGAGCAAAAGAAGTTGGCTCACAAATTCAGGAAATTACCTGCTACGTAAATGCTATCCTACTGAGCTCAAATCACCCTGCAATCAGACTAGATCTTACAGACCATCTCTGAGAGAACTCTGCTGTTTGTTAGGAAAAAAAAAAACCCTCACCTTTTTTAAATTCTTTATCTTCTTGTCAACTTCAGGATCCCCTGACGTCACGGCAGGCACAGCACTCCGTGGTGCATTCTGCGATGCTGAGGACTGTGCAGATTCCTGGTTCGCATCGGCTTTGGCCTCCTGCAGAAGAAACAAACACATTATCTAGAAATTACCTTTGATTACAAAGGGACTGAAAAAGTTCTTTAATCTTTTTAAGGGATCCATTTAATATTTCTTCTTTCACTAGTTTGACGGTGTACTCCAAAATTTGTAAGTGACTTGCTTTGATGTATTGCATTACCTATATATACGCTTTCCACGAAAAAAGAGTTATCTATAACAACTTGCGTGCTGCTTCGTGTTTAACTTCTGCTTCCTCAAGACACCAACCGTACACAGCGTAGGGAAACATCAGTAAAGATGGCATGACAAACACATGCATAAATACTTCATAAAACAGACTGGTCGGTCAGTGTCTCTAAAGTAAAAGAAAGGGCTGAAAACCAGTGTAAGAAATTCTAAAAATCTTCTTTAAAGCAATTATTGCTTCAGAAGTTAGCAGAAATTGGAAGGCTAATACCAAAATCTGATTTTCATCTAGCTAGTCAGAGAACAGCAAGCAAAGGGGTGACACAGAACAGGCTGTCTTTGGTCTCCCTGATAACATGCCTCGGCCCTGACCTGCAGAGGGGACACGGCAAAGCAGCAAGTCCGTTCTTACCTCTCACCTAACACCGCAAAACAACTCTGCAGACTGTCTGAAGGTGCAAAGTCAGAATTACTTAGTCTTAACATTAATTTCAGCTAACATTCACAGCAACTAACCAAAGCTGTTATTTTTAAGTCACCCTTTTGTATCTGCTTTAGTCCAACTAAAAAAATCTACCACCCTGCCCACAACTTAGCACGTGCATGATGTGCGGAGGGCTCTCGGTGCAACTAACAGTCGCTGCTCCGCGGCTGCTCAGCGCCCTTTGTGAAAACTAGTTACCACTGTCCTTCAAATAACTACTTTTGCAGTACCTGTTTAGCAGCTTTCTTTGCTTCATGTTTCCTTTGATTTTTGAGAGCTGTTTTAGAGAGTGGCTTATCACTGCTTCCTGACTGCGGTCTCATATTCTGAGGTGGCTCATCCTCATGCTGCAGGATATGCAAAATAACAGTTACGAAATCTGTATTCCATGTTGGCACAAAAAAAATCCAACAGTGACCCCTCAAACCCACTCAAGACACCACCATACGCAAAGATGAACCATAAAGGAAGACGAAGGAAAAACAAAGAAAGAAGAAGAGGGGGGGAAGGGGGTGAAGTATGCACCCTTTCTCTTTCGAGTAGCAGAAGACAGTGTGAAAAGGGTTTCAGACTCATCCACTCTCGAGTTTGGATGGGACTATCCTGTATGTTCTAAATATTTCATGAATTTCTGGTAAAATAACAAAATCATCATGTTTTGTATCTCAAGGGGGAAATAAAATCAAAGAGAAATAAACCAGCACAAAATGAATTAAGCTTGGCATTTTGCTTTTGTTGACAACTTTTTAACTCAAACTCCTAGCGACAAGAAAGAAAAACAGAGCTGCTGGGCGGGGAGACAGCTTGGGGTTTTGGGGGGCGGGGGGAAGGTGAAAAGTGAGGGTTGTTTAGTCTTCTGTTTTTTTAAGATAAGTCTTAATTGAGGAGCTGGATTGTTTTAATGCGTATGACAAAATTTTTTGCCCATACAAGTAAACAAATATTTTACTTAACATATTTTCTCTACTACCTCTGCTGGTTGATCATTTGCAAAATCAGACATTAGCACGATTAACTGATTCCTCACAAGCAGAGCAGCAGTCTTTCCTTCAAAAGGCTCAAACTCAAAGCTCTCTAAGATTTAAACATCAAGGGTGCAATTGTTAAATGTAATTAGTTGCTACTCAGCCTACTTTGAAAACTTGCAGAAAAGAACTAATTAGACAAGTAGGTCACTGTACTGAAACCTGTTTAACCTGCAGCTGACTTGCTAACAATCACGTCTTCTAGCATGTGAACTTATCAAAAAAAAAAAAAAAAAAAAAAGCTGTTGGGAGGACAGTCAACGCCTGTCTAGCTGGGTTTAGACTGCTAAGTCGGGTCACCCAAATGAGAGGCTTCGGTCTTAACTAGAGTATCCAGTTTCGCCGTAAACCAAATTTGCAGTTTACTGTTCCCAGGAATGTAGTAGAGTTTTTTTAAAGGCTGCAAACAGCTTTGTAAAAGGATAGTATTTGGACCAAAGAAATTTCAAGTTTTCTAGCGTGCATTCTTGCAAACATCGAGCAAAGTGTCAAAGAAGATTACCAAGAAAACCTCTCAAAAGACCCGCAATACTACTGTCCATCTGATTCCTCTTCTAATGCCCCTCATTAAAAATACACAGGTGTTTGAGGTGAAGCTTCAAAAGACAAGCAAAGCAATGAAACAGAACAGTTGAGTTCACACATGGAACTGCCTACTTACAAGCTTGGAACTTGCCACAGGTTTGTTTCTCAGGGCCGGAGGTCTGTACGCTTGAGCAAGCTTTGGCTCAGCACTGGGCAGTTCACTTGCGACTGCCTGGTATTTTACTGCTCTTGCGGGGAACACGCCTTCCAAGAAGGGCTGCCAGCACACTTGCCACATTTCTTCGTTTGAGGGAACTTCGTAGTTGTGTAAGAGAGAGCCAGTGTAGTGCCATATCTTGTACCCGTTGCTGACGCGCAGCCTGGGCGCGCATGTCGCTGTCACAATATGCTCCCCGTCAGGACACCAAGCAAAGTACGTGGAATCCGAGGCTACTGGTTTGGAAATGAGTTTGTAGTTTTTAACGTCCCACACTTCCATCTGCCCCCGGAGATTTCCGAATCCTGCTAGCACCAGGATGTGTCCATGGGGGCTGTAGTAGGCAGCATTGCGAGGACCGGTTCCAAAATCAAACACAGGGTCACATTTCAGATTAAAAACTGTTGCTTTGGCAGGCATAAAACCATACACAGCACAGAACTCAACAGAACTGGGGTTCCAAACTACGTCATAAATAGGACCGTTTTTCGCTACAGGAAAAGGAAAATACGCAGCTGTTAGGAGATAGTATCTTTTCAGTGCAAGCAAAACCAAAATCAGTATCAATTCTTAACTTCATGCTTTGCTAAAATGCTGCGACCTAATTACTGACAGCGAAAATGAATTCTGCTAACAACAGAGGTAGAAACAACATTTCATCTTCTGATCATTTTAGTTAAGGTTTGCGACAATAACTGCAGCCATTCCAAATTACCTCCATAGGGTCAGCATCAGCACTTTAATAGTAAACTTTTTTTTTTTCATGTAAAAAAATTCCTTTATTTTTTTTCCTCCTTATTCAAGTATGATCTCTCAGGACCTTCTCCAACTGTCCTACTGGAAACCTGCAAAAACAGGAGTTTTATACCAGCTGGATACTAGTTCCTCTTTTTTAAAGCTAAGAAATATTGCATAGCTCAGCTTTGTAGAGCTAAGAAATACTGATCCAAGTTATCTTCGGACCGTGCTCACGCACAGATTTTAAAGTGAGAGAGCATACAAAAAATGGTTTTAGACATAGATTAAAACTTGATATTGTTGGAAGCCATTTTGGGGGTTAGAACATTAGGAGATACTGAAGAATGATGACTTGGTGATGGAAACTCATGTAGAACGTACAGGGTAAATACAGAAACATCGGCCACTAACTTTTCATAATCTGGAGATCTTTACCTGTATTTCAGATAAATGCCAAGTGCATTACTGACAATTCTTAAATCCAGATGTTGGCCCAAAATACCAAACTGATTTAAACCGTTTGTTCCCGTTATTCTAAAGCCTCACTATCTTTAGAAACGAGGCTGCGCAACCACACTGCCTGCGTGTTTTCACCTTTAAGGTTTTTAGATGACATTAACCACACGCAGCTGCAGAGACAGCGTCTGACAGAAAATGACGTTTCTGCACGTTTCATGACAGTAGGCAGCTGGAGAGTGGAGAGATGAGGGCAGCTTTACAGGGGCCTCAGTAGCCAAGGCAAAGGCTGCAGCATAAGCATGTGTTAGTCAAAACTGAAAAACCCTCTACAAATGCTTAAAAAAAAAAAAAAAGCACTTCAAAACTGGACCTCAAAAGTAACCAAAAGATGCACATCCACAGGAAATGAGGCACCGCTCACTGCAAGTGCCCACCACTTACTTTGGTTGGAAAAAACAGTTTTAGAAAACAGACATCAGTTTGTTCTTTCCCTTGAAAAGGAATAGCTAAATTAAATGAAAATTAATTATAAACTTCCTGTTAAATAAAGATGCATTGGAAATAACTAACTTCATAGGGGAAAGAAGGTTTTAATAAGCATGTAACTGAACAACCAGCGTTCTCAATCCAGAGAGCGCTCCCAGAGAGATTCTAGCTACTCAGTTAGAATCCTGATTATTTTTCCCTGGTGGAGTTAGCAACAAAGCAACAGTTCCTGCTACCACTAGTTTTGCTGCAGAAGGCAAGCTGGAAATGTTCTCCCAGTCAGCACCAGTATTGAAGACAATATATCCACAATCTCACTGCAGTCACTCAAGCACAGGTAGCTGGCATCACCCCGTCCCCAGTGTTTGGAAATATTCACCACAAACGAGGCTCTGCAATCCCAAACAGGACAGGCAAGTCTCAGACACTAAGCTGGCTCTCTTGTCCAGGAGTGTCCTCAGAAAATATGCACAATTCCCCTCCTGTGCACATGAACACCCTCCCAGGCAAATTATTTGTGCGTATTAACTGAAAGCGTGTGCTCTCTGCGCCTGACATTAAGATGACAAGTATAACAAAGACAATAAGATAATTCAGCTATTAAAAAAAAAAAATTTAAAAAAACCCACATAAAACACCTTACTCCAGAGTTAAAAAAATTCTGGTGAAGGATTTTTTTTGTTAAAAGTACTTCATTTTTTTTAAAGATTACTTCGTTACACTAACAAAAACACCTCCATACATTAAACAAAAGCCGCTGAAACAGCGATTCCCGCTACCAGGGGCTATAAGACAAGGAAAAAACGCCCGAGAGCTACTTACGCAGTTGTACGACCGCGCTCTCCCCATTTGTTGGAATGTAGTGCAGAGTTTGCTCTCCATAGTACGAAGCACCCGTTTTGTCAACCTCTGTACTAGCTATTACTAGCACCGCAGTGGCTAACAGAAGAGACATACAGTTATTCCAATACAATCATTGCAAATTATATAAACTGTTTCACAAACTACCAGGAACCACCAGAAATTAGATTATGAATTCTAGTTAGTTGCTTGCGTAACGGTGCTATTATCATTCTCCTCTGAATTGAATTTTTCCTAAATGGAACAAATATCTTCCTGTCTCAGATGAAAAGTGTAAGCTAAGTCTACTAAATGATGAGAAAGTAAACACACTTTTGCAGCCATAAAAAGACACTCATCGAACCAAGCACCCTGATCAGTCCTGGACTGCGTGAATCATCCCAACTGTGACACATCTGTGCGTATACAATTTTACAGACTAAGAACAGTTTATGCTCTGGTAGAATCTTTTGTTTGCAGTCTACATACGTTATCATCACAGAATGCAAAATTAAATTTTAATTTGGTATTCAACTACAAAATTCCCCGACATGTAGAACATTCTCAGTTTCAGCATACAAAATCATGGAAGCCAACGCAGGAAAGTCAGACCGCCTCAGGGTGTCAGAGCTCTGTAACCCTAGCACTGCACTGGCACCAACGGCTGTCTTCAGTATTCACCTGCACACGCAAATCAAACGCAAACCCCACACAGTGAACAAAGTCATTAAATCCAAAACGGGTGGAATATAAAAGTTTAAACATACAGCTACCATACCTTTTTTGTTCCATAGCATCGTCACCTTGTCAGCTTTAAAGAAACTCTTATTGGCTAGTGCAGACTGAGGTCCACCAAAGTTGGGGTACTGATAGAGCCTAACGAATGACGGTGCACCTTTACTGCCCGGAACATACACAGCAACCTAAAACAAAGCCACGGGATTTTATTGAGATTATATTCTTGGCAGCACAGGGTCTGTTCACTACTAGTACCTTGTACTAAAATCACAGCAATTTTTTCAGGAAAATCAAGAGAAAAATTGGAAACAATATCAGAAGTACCTTGGTTGGCTGTGCTCCTGGAGATAACACGAAATCATTAACCTTTTGCAAATGCAGTTTATTTGAAAAAGTATCTGGAAAAAAAAAAAAAAAAAAAAAAGGTCACAGATGTGATGACGTTAATGACAAACCATGTTAGCCTGGATTACTTAACTATTCCTTTTCATGGGTCTGTATCAGGGATAACAAAGAACAGCACACGTCATGATAAAAGATTTCTTTTCCTAGGCAAACAACCATTACCTTCCCATTTCATCACACATTTTTATTTACAAAACCAACCTGAACTGGGCCTAGGTCTGAAATATTTAGTGTTCAGAAGTTCAAACAGAGGAGGCTTCTGAACCCCACATGAACACGGCTCGCGTTCTAAGCAAGGGAGAGTGTTCTTCACCTTATCTGTGCTGACTTCAGAGGAAGCAGCATCAGTCATGACCAGGTAACAGGCACCGCTACACAGAGCCAGGGGTTCTCCCCTCACAGCTTTCCTGGATGAATCTTCCTGACAGGAAGCACTCATAAAGCGCTGTTCTGTGCTGAACATTGCTCCTTTACACAAACAACTTGCAGGAAATGCATTTTTAAAAAGCAAACAAACAGCAGCAACCCTCAACCTTATTCCAGCAAGGAAGTCTGCACTGAGCAGCAGACCTCGTGCTGGAACAGACGCTCCCCGCTTCCCTAGTATAGCTTCGTTAACATCAGCAGGGCTAATTCTCAGGAAACCGCATCTCTCATAGGCTGTATTTTTAGCTCCCAGAATAAATTCTTGCATTGGTTTTATATTTAAAACAAAAACAAACAGACAAAAAAAAACAAACAAAAAAAAACCAACCAAAACAAAACAACCCAAACCACACACCACTGTTCTCCCCTCAGCAGTTTTCTTGTATTCCTTTACATTTCCATTCTAGTTAATTTTTATCCTCCTGCTTTTTTCTTCCCTCCCCTTTCCCTTTTCCACTTCTATTGACTTCAAATATTCTACCACTAGTAGTAAATTTCCTTGGAAAAATGCTCTAGCTACACAACTTTGTTTTTGCTATCAGTTTTCATTTTTAATAGCTCATTGACAAAATACACACATCCTAAAGTAGTAATCACAGATCATGTTCTCTATTGACAATTTCCTGGATCTCATTAAATGAGAAATAAAGAATCAGGTCTCTTTAATTGAAAATTACATCCATTTCCTACTAGGTAGGTCACTAAAAAGATAAACAAGGAAGTGAAAACACACTTAATTTAAACTTAATGATTCTGAATTCAAAATTCAAATAGAATTTGGCAATATTTCAAATAAAAAAAGAAAGAAAAGAGGATATGAGGGGAAAAAAATGAAAAACAAAAAAAAAACATTCAAAAGAAGATGCCTCTATAGAATGCAGTGAAACGATCTTATAGAAATACTTGCGTACTGAAGTTGTTGTTTTCAAAGAAGTGCACTTCATTGTTTACATTCCTGGCACAAATGCTTTCATCATCTGCCCAGCAAGGACACCTACATTTAAAGGAGAAAATTAGAAACACTGAATGATGCTCATCTTTAGCAGTCTAGGATTTTTTTCCTCCATTTTGAAGCCAAGCAAGTACAAACATGATACATGTTTCAAGTGGATAGAAAATATATTTATATCTATAAAAAATACAATTGAAAATAAAATTAAAATAATTAAAAATATGGAAGCAGACTTAGTTATTGTCTCCCCAGCTTTTCTGTGGTGCAAAACGGTAGTGAATTTACACTAAGAAATGAGCAGTTACAACTACGTACAAAGACACTTACAAGCACAGACACTCGCTCTCAGCTAGTAGCGGGCAGTATTTTGAAAGCCAACTCCACACCAAGAGCTCCATTTACCTGGATCAGATGGTGGAAACCACATTTCTTTGCAAACAATTAACATCTGGAAAAGTTATTTACCAGTTCTGCATCTTCTTTTGGATGAAAGACTTCAAACATTTTCCGGTTTTCACATCATGAAGTTGTAGGTTGGGCACCCCCGCTGTGCCGTCTTTAGCAGCTGCAACAAAACCAAGGATTACAGTAGCGCTCTCCGGGGATCACGCCTGTTTCACCACGATGACATTCCCGCTCATGATTCTACCGGGAACCAAACGTGCGGAAACTGCTTTCAGGAAGCATCCTGCCCCCTGAGGGACTAAACCCTAGACTGCCAATTGCTTTACCTATTAACACAAGTCTTTCTAGAGTCTTTCAGTCCGCAGAAAGAACTAACAATTTGGGTTTCTGCTCCCCGTTACAGGACTAAGACACCAACACTAGCACAGATTTTTGGTTTTTAATCAAAATCAAAAGCTGTCCTCTTGGCAAACGATGAAGTTCTCCACTCCTGCATTTTGTCCTCACAAGAACGCAACGCGTTTTGACCATCACCTTGCATTCACAGCTCTATCTGCAAGCCGCACAAAATGGTTCTGCTGGTTCTAATCTCCCTGTGCCCTTCTACGCACTCTGGACGCTACAGCCTGTCTGTTTCTACCAGTGATTCAAAGCAGGCCTCCCAAAGTCCACAGCTGGCATCAGTTCTGCCACTTGTGCTGCCCTGTCTCATCCTACAGCCGGTCCCAGAGCACCTCCCACAGGCCCGGCCTCTGGCCGGCTCTTTCTGAGGAAGCATTTACACTGTCGGCTTCAGACACACAACCTCGATGAGACTGAGGCTACCAAAACCAGGAACAAACTCCACAGAGCGGCAGAGGAGAGAGTAAAGCCCTCTGGACAACGGGGAACACCCAACTCTCGGACTACTCCAAGACAGCTTACAATTTTCCTTGTCTATTTGGGAATATAAACCACTTCAACAGCATATTATTCAAACACACTCTTTGCACTAAAGTCAGTCAGCAGTTTTTAGAAACACATGATTTACTTCACAGAGTAACTATTAGAGTTACTACCAGAGTACGTGCACTCTGATCTAGCGTTTGTAGGAAGGGTCAAGAAGGGTTGACACCCTGTCAGAAGATGCTGTCAGAAGATGGCAACCCTCTCTCCTCCACCATACCCTTGATTACCCGATAATTTTCTGTACTGCTCATTGAGCCGACAAATGTGCTGCAGTGACAAATCAAGTAAGGGAAAGCCTGCAAACCGGATCAAAACACGCAGTTACCCCGTGTACTTCTACGGCTGGTACAATACTCACTTGTATAGGCCTGCCATGTCGCCAGAACAGTATTCTTTGGTGAGAATTCGAGGCAGACTGCCTTTGGAAGATCAAAGGAATGCAGTAACTCAGCACTGGTGACATTAACAATATTTACTCTGGAACCAAAAGATGCTATTTCAATAAAACATGCTATTTCAATACAACATGCTTATAATGTTAACTAATAGCCACGGTACCTTTTCATGTATTTGACACTTCACAAATTTGTAACACTTCTAGATGTGTTCCAAATTTGGCTAATGTAACAAAACTGGAAGAGCTTTTTTCCTCCCTGCTTTTACTAAATTTTGCCAGAACACATTTTAAAACCAGATACTCAAGCGTAACAGAAAGTAAGTGACAGCACTGGTCAAAACAGCATGGATTTTTATCTGCACCATTTAAACTCTGAGGCAGAGACAAGACATACTCTGTCCACAGAGAGTTCATCCACGCTTCCACAGCACTAAAGCCAAGCAGTGGCCAACAGAGATCCTCACTGAATTAAAACACACATTTATCCCACGTATTCAATTAAGATTTTGGCTTTTTGAGGTTGGGGGATGCAGGGAGACATGGACAATGAAAAGCAAAGGTGAGATGCCTGAACAAACAAGGTCAGGCGGCACCTCTGAACACTGTATATTAAAGGTCTGCCACATTCGGAAACCAAAGAAACAAAAAAGATCACATCAAGATGCACCCGAGCCACTGTTGTTCTCAGAAGCTGCATTAGGAGCCTGTTCCTCACCGTCTCGCTAACTGCTCCCCCTCAAAAGTGAAGGAAGGTGGACAGACAGCCCCCAAAACAAAGAGTTGTGGCAGGACTGGAAAGATTTGCCATTTGGAATATTCTCATTTAAAGCAGGGGTACCTGGATATACAACTCAGGTGTTTGAAAAACATTTTTCCCCACATTTTCTGGAAACGGACCTTTCCAATTGACAAAAATAAAATTTTTAATTAAAAATAAAGAGTCTTGATATTTTGGAGAATCAGAAACAACGGTGAAAGTAACTAATAGTAGATTTAAGTACCTACTTTAAAATAATGGTTAAATGGTATTACTAAATACTTTTGCAGATTTTTTTGACCTGTCAGTAAGAACATCGACATTTCAGAAGAAGCCTTATCACCTCTTTACAGCAGCGATCCCGAGGCACTCTCCTGTAAAGGATGATCTCTAGGGAACTCTAAAATGCACCTGGTCTACGTACAAATGTATGTTCGTACGTAAGGTGCACAGACTCGTCATTTCCTGTGAACTTTACTGACAGATTAATCCCAGAAAAAAACAAATAAGGCACATCCAGATTCCATGGATGGGGTGCATTATAAATAGGAGAAAACCACCACCAAGTATTTCATCTGATATTCAGGAAACAAAGCCGCTACTATGAACAGTGCAAAAATAAACAGCATTTAAAGTGTGCATGCAAACACTTTCATTAGCAGCAATAGCTCGTACACAGAGAAGAGTAAATGAGGCGTAACTGATCCAGTTTAATACAAACTAAACTATTAATATCATAAAATGTACCAACTTTTCTCCATTGCACCAGGCAAAGAGGGAACCATCCTTGCTAAAAGCAACAGCTTTGCAATTTTTTCCAGAGTCCCTAAAGAAATGAGAAATGCACATTAGCATTCAAACACACTGCATAAGGTATTTTAAACAAAAATAAAAAGGAACACACCAATTTTACTGCTGCTCTCCTGAGCAGCACTTTGTAGCAGTGCAATCTACTTTGCAGTTGTTCAGTGATTACTACCTGGGCAAGGAGAAGTCAGGCAGGCGGAAAGCCTTCAAAAACATCAATTTTCTAAATTACTAAAAAAAATAATCACTTATATTTACACATTATTCAATTCTAGAGTCTACCTTTACTTTTCAGATGGTTTATTTTGTGGAAAGGATCAAACCCAGTGACAGTAACAGTACCTGCGAAACGCTGCGCTCTCTGTGAAACTGGGTGGCCCATTCACCATATAAAGCCCTTCGGATCCTCTCACTGGAAGAGTAAACAAACAACTTCTCACGTCAAATTCAGAAACTCATCCAAAGCAAGAGCTTTATCTAAGCCGTGAACCTTGAGACACACGCACCTTCCCCCTGCCTGCATTTTAGAGGAAAGGCCAGAGGGTTGTAACGGAAGCTCAGACCTTAGCACGTGCCGAGACACCGGGCTGCTCCCCGGCAGCTGCAGGATGAAGACGCGGGACGGCGGCAGCGAAGGGGCAGAGCTGAGCTGAGCTGTCGGCCCCAGCACCGGGGCCCTGGCACACAGCACAAGGTGGTCACGGCACCAGTCTGCCCTACGCCTCTGCGGACGCAACAGCAACCAGCCAGCACTCCCCAGCGGGGAAGAGCCGCGAACCAGTTCATCCCTCTGGCACAGGACAAGGACGGAGCTGCACCAGCGCCAAGGGCAGCGGAGCAGAGCGGGACAGACCCAAACCAGCGCACGGCACAGGGCCCGAAGCAGGGACACTCCTGGAGCCCGCTCCCCTCCCCTGCTCCGGCAGGGCCAGCGACACCGGGCTGCGAGGCCGCGCCTGGCCGGAAGGTGAGCGTCCCCAGGGATGGAGATCCACAGCCTCTCTGTGCAGCCTGTGTCTGTGTTCGGTGTCACAGTAAGAGAGGTTCATTTCACATTTAAGTGCAATTCCCTGGATTTCCCTTCGAGCCCACTGTGCATCATCCCCCTGTAAGTGAACAAACCCCCTTGGAAAGAAGAGGAATTGTCTGTGGTTAATGAGCAGGAACCTAAACCCCTTTTGACCAAAGCATTGCCCATGGAGCGTTGGACAAGAATTATGTTTAACATTTAACCTAAGCTTAAAGACAGAAAGTCTTGGCCACCAGCGTTACCCATTTAACCAAGGACAAACGTTCCTTTTGGAAGAACAAAGGAAAGCTGGCAGGAGAAAACAGCCGTGAGCTGCCCTCGGGCGACACGCGCGCACGTACGGATAAGAAGGGTCGGAGCGCTTCATCCGCGAGGACCGCCAGGGACCACCGAGGGCGCCCGGAGAAAGGAACACACGCACGGGCAGGTTTGGTGAGGAGCCAAGAACGACCCAATGCCATCACACAGCCTATGTAAGCCAGAACAACTCCGCTGCGCCCGCCCTGCCGCCTGCCCCTCCAGCGCGGGCTCTCCGGGGGCGCCTCCCCGGTCACCGCCTGCCCGCAGCAGGTACCCCCGGAAAAAGCACCAGCGTGCGGTAACACGCGGCCTGTGCGCCCCGGGCACCCCTCCGCGGCGGAGCCGGGGCCGCCCAGGGGAGCGGGGGACGGGGCCCGGCGAGGCCTGCCCGCCCCCGGGAGCGGAGCGGCGCGGGGCCCGGGGCGGCGGGCAGAGCAGAGCACCGGGACCCAGGGCCGGGCCCAGCCACGCCGCGGCGCCGCGCCCTGGGGAGGGGGCCGCCAGCGGGCACAGCACCGCTCCGCCCGCCCGCCCGCGCCCAGACCGCGGGCCCAGGCTCGGCCGCGGGCCCA
This sequence comes from Ardeotis arabs, assembly GCA_011801015.1. Lineage (NCBI taxonomy): Eukaryota > Metazoa > Chordata > Aves > Otidiformes > Otididae > Ardeotis > Ardeotis arabs. Next base: position 44,196 of record JAAGAY010147928.1, read on the forward strand.
GGCTCGGCCCCGGCCCGGGCAGGGCCCCGCGCCCCCCCCGCCGCCGCGCGGTCCCGACGCACCTGCCAGCAGCGGCGCGGGGGGCGCCATCTTGGCGCGGCGGGCTCGGCTTCCGCTTCCGGGTGAGCGGCGGCGCGGCCGCCCCAGAGAGGTCCACGTCGCGCGGGGCGGGGGCGGGGGCGCCGGCACGTGATGCGGCGCGCGCGCTGCCCCGGAAGCGCTGGCGGCGGGCGCGCGGGTTGGCGGCGGGAGGCGGCCCCGCCCGCGGGCGCGCGCGTGTTTCCGGCGGGCGGCGCCGCGCGGTGCTGACGCTGGCAGCGGGCGGCGCGCGGAGCCGAGCGAGCGGAGCGGCGGCGGCGGCGGCGGCGGCGGCCCGGGGCGGCCGGGGGTCGCACCATGGTGGCCAAGCAGCGCATCCGCATGGCCAACGAGAAGCACAGCAAGAACATCACGCAGCGCGGGAACGTCGCCAAGACCTCGGTGAGCGGGGGGCCGGGGCCGGGGCGGGGCGGCGGGGCCGGGCGGGGGCCGCGGCCGCGGTGACGGCGGTGCTGTGCCCGCAGAGGACGGCGCCGGAGGAGAAGGCGTCGGTCGGGCCCTGGCTGCT